>JAPNUC010000076.1:0-24627 GCA_028554685.1 Agrotis ipsilon | reverse complement strand
AAAAATAAAAGTAACCCGAAACAAAAACCCAAAAAAACAAAGGACGGTTTTTAATACGTGTTTTTTTGGCAGGAAAAACGACAAAAAAAAAAAACCTTGTTTTTTAACACGTAAAACCCCCAGTGTGTGCACAAACCCATATCTTGGGAATAAAACATAGGTATTAATACAGGGGGGCCTTGTACCCCTCCTCTTCTTTTTTAGGCCTATGGGTGTCTGTTTCCGCCACCATAAAAACCCGTGGAAACTTCATAAAACCAAACCAAAAAAAACGTGATCTTTAAATTCAGCCGCCATCGTTTTGGAGGTCCGATTCAGAGTTACTAACCACCCATTTCAACAAACTCCTACTCCATTATGGATAAGGTGGGGTCTTGTGGGCAAAAGTTTTCCTGTTTCGTCCGCGGAGGCTGCACAACCTAACCTTGCCAGGCAAATTTTGTCGGGTTTCATGCTACCACCGGCAGTGTTTGCCGTGGTGGTCTCCCCGGACCTTTTTAATGGCCCCTTCGCAACTCCATGGCCACTGTTCTTAATATTGTACAAAAAAAAAGAGTTTGGGAGGGGGACCACGCCGGGTTTGGACCGCGGGTCCCTATAACCAGCCACCCCAACTTGTGTAAACGAGAAAAAGTCTGGCCACAAAACCACAATGGGGGGTGGGAACACCAGCCCCATCAACAACAACAACCACGGCCCCTGGATGTTACACAGGAAACTTACCCCTCACATCCCTTAGGGCTGAAAAAGGGCAGTTTTACTTTTTAAAAGAAAGGGAGGTTTTTCTTTGGCAGCTGGTTTGCGGAGGGGAATTCCATCAGGGCTTTTTCCGCGCTTGGACCTGACCCGACCTACACTTCTGATTGAAATTCGGGGGGGACGACCAACGGAAAAAAAGGGGAAATCAAAAGGGGCAAGTGGGGAAAGCAAGTTTTGCAAATATTGGAAAAAAAACCACCGACAATCAGCCCTTGCCGTCTGAAATTTTCGATGCTGTCATAAAGGTCAATTGGGCGGGCGTGGGGGGACCAATAAAACGATCGAGGGGACCAGGGGACCTTTGCTCAGGGCAAAAAACGGGGAATTACAAAATTCTTTCAAAAAATTTTTTTTACCAGAGGGGCCAAAAAGCGGGCGGGGAAAAATCCAGCCCCCACAACGGGCGATTCCTGGTCCGACAAAAAAAATTTGGGGACATCAAATTTTGACGAAGCCGGTGCGGGATATTTTTTGAAGCGCCGAGCCGTGTTGGCGGCAGGGCGGGCCTTCAAAAAAAAACAAAAACGGGGCGTGACCCAAGCGGGGGGGGGGGCGGGCGCCGGTCGGTTAGGGGGGGGGGGGGACCCGCCCGCGCTTCCTTTCATTCGTGGGGGCGCCTCGCGGCGTCGCAGCAAACGGGGGGACGGAAGGGTGCTGGGAGATTGCCACGGGAGTTTTGGCGCCGCGGGTGGGACAACTGCGGGGCAATTGGTTCCTTCCGGGGGGGGGCCCCGAAGGGGGGGGGGGGGGACTTCGTTTACGCAAAAAAAAAGGAGGCGCTCACAAAGTTCAAAAACCGTGAGTTGTTTTGGGTTTGCGGCGTTGAGGCTGGGGGCAGTTCCAACCATGGTTGGGCAGTTTGTGTGGGCAAAAAAAAGGCGGACGGGCCGTATCCTCCGGGCCAAGGGTAACCAAAGCCGGGAATTTCCCCCCACATGTGGCCACATTTTTTTTTTTTAGTTTTGTTCAAGGCGGATTAATTGCGCCCCACCTTCTGGGGGCCTGTTCAAAACCAGTTACAAACGTGGGGGCAAGGAAACAAAACAACCGTTTTGCTCTAAAAAAAAGAACTATTTTGTTTTGGATGTTTCTTACTCGTGTGTTTCAATGGTCTTCGTTTATGAGGCATTGTTGCCTTTATTTTATTGAAAACACACCAAAAAAAAAAAACAAAAAAACGGTTATTTCTAGTGGGTTGGACAAAAAATTATGTTGTCCCCTTAATGTTTTCTCATTTTTAGCCCTGTTTATTTTTTCAAAACCAAAAAACATCCACGTCCCCAAACCAACAAAAACAACTAATGGTTTAACTAACAAAAACAAAACAAACGTTATTACCCAAAAGACGTGGTTTTGCGTTTAAAAAAACCATGGGGGCCTAAAACAAACCTTGGGTTTCTAAACCTTTTAAATCTTCCCACCGCCCGCCCCCTAGTTTTAGCGGTTGGTCTAAGTCGTAGCTGTCCAAGGGGTGTGGTCAGTTTATTTCATTGGAACTCTTTTTTCATGTATTGGTTGTTTTTGTGGTTATTTTTACCTAAAAAACATCGTCGACGCCCTAAGATTAAACCCACTAGCTACTTTTAAAATTTCCGTTATCCAGTTTCCCGTGGGCTAAATTGCCTTTGACCTACTTTATCCCAAAAAAAAACATACCTTTTACTTAGACCATCACACTAAGGCTTAATTATTCACCATACTTAACAAGGATGGTGAAAATTATTAATAAGAGGCAACTGGTTCTAAAAAAATGAAACAAAACGAACAACTTTCATAATAAATTCCAAATAAAATAATTTAGTAACAACATGTCATAGGTAAAATAATGCCCGCCGGCCGGAGAAATGTTACGTTTCATTTACGCGCTTTAAAAATTATTATTTAAAGTAAACGGAAATTTCCAAACATTACATTAAACAATATGCTTTAAAAAAAAAAAACAAACAAAACAAACTTTACAGTATAGGAAAATTGGGGAACTTATAATTAAATTCTAAAAAAACTTCCAATCAATATTTTTAAATATCTTTTAAACAAACTCAATTAAACAAAAAACACGAATTATAAAATAACATTCTATTTTTTGGTTATATGGAAATTGCCAATCGGAATTTTGGATTCTCCTGGTGGAAACGAAAATGAAAATTTTGTATTAAATCTGTGTTTGGGGATTTAGGAAAACCCTCGCTCAAAAATGGGACGCGCTAACCTAAAAGAAGTTTTCTTGAGGTTTATTTATGTTTTGTTTTAATTACGAAATTAAATTTTTAACACCCTGGTTTAAAGGGCCACACTTAAAGCCTAGACTTGCTTAGGTTTCTGGTCTAAACCCAGTTTTGCGTTGTTTGTAATACAGACGGTAAATGTTTATAAATTTTAAGCCATGTTCTTATTTCAAACAACTTTGCAAATTTTCTTTCTTGTGCCTGGGCAAGGTGTGTGTCTCAAGGGGCGCACCCTCAAGTGAACAAAACTACGGCTCCTAAAAAACCAACAGTTTTTAACCAAACATTACACCTAATTAATCTTACATCTTACTTAAACCACAACGCTTTTTTTTTACTATTCCATTTCTATTTTAAAAACTCTATTTTGTATCCAAAAAAACAAACTATATATTTCTTAATCAGATATTTACAAAAACCACAGTAATTCAAAAATAACAAAAAAAACATATAGTAATATAATAACACTTTTTTCACCAACCGGGCCCCACTATCTGCATAATACTACCATTTACCAAACTTTACAGTTTGCGACTAAGATTGCTACTGTTAATACGAATTGTATGTTTGCCACACAAAAAATCGATTTGGTTGTCTGAACTTTGTTAGCATTGAACGGGAATTCTTTTAATTTTTTATTTACCATGGAGGACGTTCAAAAGGAGGGGAGCAAGTTTTCAAAAAAAGCTGGGGGCTTTTCTAAAATTGCTGGGGATCCATTGGTACAGTCATGATTTTGATTGGTGCCCAACTTGATTAGGGGGGGGGGGGGGACCCATGCTTTTGGAAACATTTATGGCTATTTAATGAAAACCCATCGGCTCCGACGGGGGGAGACGGGTGAGGGCGGGGTCGCGCTCCAGTAGTGGCCTGGCCTATCGGCTTACGTTCCACATTTTTTACGCGGGGGCCTTACGGCGTGTTCGTTGCGGGGGTCCGTGGTTGCGTGGGCGTCGCGGTTTTTACGTTGCAGGGCCGCGGGGGGTAATTAACAGCGCGGCGTTTTAACTTGTCCCAAGCTCGGGACGATTCCAGGTTCGGAATTCGGGTGGAAGGCAAAACAATTGTGGCTAAACGCCTTTCTTTTAAAAAAAACGGTAAAACAAAAGTGGCAATTGGGGACAAGCTTACCGTCCCCTACCCTGGCTCGGGAACCCTCGCTTCTGTTTCCTTTTGATTTGGCCCATTTACAGGATTTATATGAAGTTCGTTGGGAAAACTGCGGGGACCTATTATATTATAGTGGGGGCGATTTTCAATGTAATCCTTTTAGACGGTAAAAAAATGAATTTAAAAAAAAACTCGGAAAAAACTTCCAAACGAGTTTCTAAAAATTAGCCTCCAGTCTTCACACAGTTGGTGTGGGGACGTCTTCCTACGTCAACTTTTACAGCAAAAAAACAGTGAAAGAGGGGGTTTCATGATCTTCATATTGTACTTGTACCCTCCGAGCTAGATACACGTCTTGTTGGAAAAGCCTCTCTGCTTACCAAATTCAAATGGGGCCCATTTCAGTTCATTACTTATGTGGAATTTCATCTTAAAGCGTGGAAAAAAAAGTTTAAAAAGCCATTTTTTACACTGGTCGTGAAAATTTTTTAAAACCGAAACAGGGGGAAAGATTTAATACCGGACCTTCCAATTGCTTTAAAAAAACCTTTTGAAACTATTTTCCTCATTAGGAAAACAAACCGTTTGATGACATTTGGTTGGGTTCCTTAAAAACAGTCCTATTACTTTTTTTTTTTTTTGATGTTTCACGCCCCCGATCAAAAAAAACGTTGCATTTAATTAAGGGAAAGTCTTACCCATGGTGGGATTACAAAGGGACACCGATTCAAAAAAACTAATGGATTTTGCGCTTACGGTTTGATTGCCTTTGCGTTAACTAACTATAGCTAAAACTAAAAACAATCGGGATTCTAAAAGGGGGGCAATATTATTAAAAGAAATTTTTTAACAAACATTGGTGGATTAAGTCCCTGGCAACAAATGGAAACAAAAAGTCGGGATATCAAACACATAATATTTATAATTTTAAAGATTCAAAAACCCAAAATTACTTTGGAAGAAAAACCTAAAAAAAAAAATCCCAAAACGGTTTACTCCTTTTTAATTTCTTAGGACAAGGGGAACCCTTTCCTTTGGCAATCTTACTGTCCCCAGGACCCAAAAAAAAATATAAAAAAACCTTTTTTGGGGAACTGTTTCCCCGGTAAAACCCTTGTGGCAAAGATCAAACCCAACCCCATTTTTAGGAATATTATTGGAAATAAAAAAATTCATAAAAAACATTTATGGTGGGAACCCGGCCCAATTATTCCAAAACAAAAACTTTCATCCAGTGACCACAAAAGAGATATCCCTCACTCGCTATATTAGTCTCAAAACGTACAAACGCCGGAAGGGCTACGACCGGCAATTTACGGCTGGGGAATGATTGTCATTTGGACTTCTGGGGCCCCACACGTTTAAATATTTATTAACGGGGAAACATCATAAAAACCGGCTAATTTTATTGGGTGGGGACGTTCGGGGGGGGGGGGGACCGTTCCCCTTTGGGACCTTTGTGGAAAGATTTTGCCTCTAATTAGCGGACCTCTGCCTAAAAAAACAATTCAAAAACCCATCTCTTTTGGAAAGACCTTACCGGGCCAATAAGCATATTTTACCTTGGTTTACCCCAAAAAGTACTGGAAAAAAAAAAATATCCAGCCGCCCAAAACTTACCACCTTTTTCTAGAACACATTAATAGGGGTTCAGAAAACAAAAGGCGTAGTTACGGTCCCCCCACCGATTTAATTTGGGACGTACTGGGGAACAATATATGATCTGCCCAAGACCAAAGGAAGGAATGTGTTTAACCCCTTTATTGGGTCTGCCTAGATTGTTCCAGGGAATTCGGACGCTATTATAGTAAATCCCCCACCCTTGACTACTGGCAAAGTTGAAAAAATTATGTTTTTACGGGTTTTTTTTCCGATCCCAGCCGCTGGTCCAATGGTTTTCCGTAGCTACTTAAGTATAGGAAGTGGAATCAAATCTGGTTGATCTGACGCTTCACAGGTGGGACGGAAACTTTCCTATCAACGATTTTTTCTTGGCCCCCGGCTCCCGTAGGGGGACCGGGGAATCCCGGGCCCAGGGACACACAATGTTGAGGGGGGCCCCCCCCATCACTTTCAATTTTGGTTTTTTTCACTTTTGGGCAGGGGGACCATTAACCCCCAAAAAGTTGGTTTAGACAGAGGATGCAAGAGGTTAACCGATATAACGCCAGAAGTGGGGGACGTCCCAAACTAATATATTTCTTTTTAGGGGAAACCTGGAACGAAAGTATGGGGGGAAACGGGGGGGCCGTTAAAGGATGTCTAAAACGAAGGGACCCTTCAAACGGGGAAATTTGCGGTTATGGTTTTTCCGGAGAAGGAACTGTATGTCCGGCTAAAACCCATTACGGGGGGAAAAAACCAAAAAAATCAATGGGTATTTGGGGAGCAGGACAAAAAGCCAGTTGGCTCGATTGGGGCCTTTTACAAGGCGTTTTCCACCCACAGGACGTGGGAAACTTAATGGGATTTGAAACCCAATTGAAGGGCCCGCGTGTATTTGAGGGGGGCGCGAAAAAATTTGGGGTCTATGTGTCGGAACCTTCGGTAAGGAAACTGCTTTTTCTAATCGTTTGATGGGTTATTATATAGGTATGACAGGTTTTGTTATTATTTACTTTTGAAAAACCCGGCTACGGGAAAACCAAAACAACAAACTAGTCGGAATCGTAATTTCCTGGTCTAGATTGGACAAACCTGTAACGGCAGATTAACTGTGTATGGGCCCGGAGGGGCCTGTTGGCCTCGTATGGGACCCGGGCCTTCCATTTTTTAACCAAGAGTTGCAGGGGAAACGGCGTTTGCGCTTCGGTTTTTTTGTTAACCATTATTCATCAGCAGGGAAAAGTTCATGTAAAAAACCAACCCCGTTTTCCTTAAAAAAAAAAAACAAAAAAATTGATTTATTTACAATGGAAGGTTCCCAGGGAGCTAAAAGGCTACACTTGGCGTTTGGGTCCCTTTTGTTTGGTGTGATTAAATTGACAAGAAAACCTTAGGCTATTATACCAACAAAAACTTAAAAATTGGATAACAAGGGTAGTAAACCGAGGGGGGGGACTGCGGTTTAGAAAGGGGGGGGCAATGGACGCCACCCAGCTCTCGTCCCCAGTAAACACAAAAAAAAACCCACGGGCTGCTGTTTTCGAAGGGCAACCCTTTCGTTTTAACCAGCGGGCTTCCCAACAATTTGGAACATTTATTAACCTGCCCCCCACCAATCCAGGAATCAATCCAACAAACTTATGCTAAACATTGTTTAGGGCGACGTACGTTTTGGTTTACGGCAAGTGGCAGGTATCTGGTGGAAGGGAAAGGGGGCAGCCGTGTTAACCACTGGGGGGAATTATGGTCCGCCGCGGGGATTATTGGGTACGTTATCTTGATTGCACCACTGATTAGACCCTAAATTATTATATTAAGGTCACATTTGGTGGTGGGATTTCGTATTGCAAACCCCAACCTAATTAAAGGGGGGGGGCCTAACAATCCCTAAAAAACCCTAATATCTGCACGGGGGGCCGCCCTTCATTGGAGGCACTGTGTCTTTGTCGGGGATTGGGGGGGAGGTGGCTTGCCACCCCACCCCACACCGGCTTTGGCTACCGAATTCGGCTTTCGGTGGAAATAACCCTTGTCATGCAAAAAAAACCAACACCCCCACGCCGAAACACATGTTTTTCAGCATACCCCCCCAAACAGGTTTTGGAACGCTTAAAGTAGTAACATATCCTCTGTTTGGCATAGTGTTTTTATGTTTACTTTTACCCAATGGGTAATTTGGGCCTTTATTAACTTGCGGGGGACTGGGAAACAAAACGGGGCTGGTTGGGATGGGCAACAATTTTTACCATTTTTTTACGCTTGTGGTGCCCCATTTTATTGATTCAACTTTGGGTATGCTCCTAAGTGGTTCCTCGGTCTTCTTATTTGGTATTTTAAACTTGGTATTATTCCATTTTTCGTCGATAAAAAAAAAAACTGTTGGGGGTACGGTTAAAATAAAAATTTGGGAAATTAAACGTACTTTCAACACCTTGCCGTAATTGGGAAAGATTTAATCTTTTTTCGGTGGGGCACATTATTATTTATTTTATTTTTTGTTTCTTTCTTACTAATCAACATTTTTTAATTGGACAAGCGCTTTACCCCAGTTCTTTTGCATATTTAGTCCGTATTATACAAATAACAATCTTTTACCCATTGCAACCTTCCTAAAAAAATACCCTTTTTTTCCCCCACTTGAGTTAATTACTTTCATAACTTGGGACCACCTTATTTACCATAAATTCCTTTTAGCCCCAACAACAACAATTAAAAGTAGACGTTTTAATTGGATGTGGACTAGTCTGCGGCGGCCCTGGCTGGGCCTGTGGGCGGTTTTGTCAACCGAAACTTGGGCAAGTAAACCAGTATTTTTTTGCCGAGGCTTTTTACAGAAAATTAAGAAAATTTCTGGCAAAACAAGGTAAAACATGTGTTCGGGCCTAATTAAGCCATACAGCCCCTCTTTCTATCACGCGGATCGTCCTTTTCCTATTTTTCTTTTGTTTATCTTTTGATTTGTTGTACCTTAACATTTTTAACCCCCCACTTTTTTATAAATTTTATATTTCCTTTTTATATTTATTCTTACTTACATTTATATGTATTTACAACCTTAAACAATAAACAACCATTTTAATTCTGTTTTAAAAAGTATTTTTAATCGTAAACCAAATTCAACAAACATTTCAGGGTTCCCAGTTGAAAAAAAAACAAAAAACCAGGCGTCCGAAGGCACTTAGCTTTGCTCGGAACAAATTTTTTTGTGAAAATGGGGCCTTTTGGGCGCAAGCCTGGGAAAAGAAACCCCACCCCACCAAATAAACCAATTCCTTTTGTTTTTTATTTGTGGTTTAACCTCGGTTTTTTTTTTATTACTTACTTTTTTGTTTTTTTTTTCTGTACACGTATTTTTTTTTTATTTACTTTTTTTTTGATTGTTTGTCTAAATCGTTGGTCCCCTTGCGCCACACTTTTTTAAATGTTTTTTTTCTTTCTTTCTTTTCTTTTCTTCCTTTCCTTTTCTATTGCAAAAAACAAAAAAACCAGTGTTAGCTGACCCGGGTATGTGTGTTAAAAAAATTCGTTACGAATCGGAAGGACAAGGACCAATTGGTTTTTTATTAGCTTGAAATTTGTTTACCAGGCCGTTTGTAACAGTTTACCCCCAGGCGCATTTTTTTGAACCCAAAAAAATCATGTTTTCTTTTGAAACTCCACCCCCATTTTTGAGGGGGAGGGACCAACACTTGGCCAGATTAAAAAAAAAAACAAAAAAAAGGGGTGAAACAAAAAATCAAGGAACTTTTGATTTCCCGGAAACCCTTTTGCTTCAAAAAGGCAGCTTTTAACAAAAAGCCAGCCATACAAAATTAATGTCACACAAAGTGGGGGGGGGTGACTAAAAAAAAACCATCGAGATATAAGTTTACGTTACCGGTTCCCCATGTTTAAAAACCTTATATATCTCGATGCTGCAAAAACCGGGACCATTTCATTATTTGTCTAAACCCTTATGGGGGAAATTTAGCATAAATTTAAATTTGTATTTAAACCGAGGGGGCTTTTTTAGAAACCCTATTTTATCGACAAAAAATTTTCGGCCCGTAGTTTAGGGGGCCCAAGTTTTCAAAAAAAACAACATTACAAACAAAAAAAAAAGTTTCATTTGGGGGGCATCCAGAAAATTATACATTATCTTCATTTAAAAGAAAAAAAAAAAAAAAAAAAATCAATGGAACCAGAAAAGTACAGCTCTACGGGGGTTTTATATATATTACCGTACAAGAAACAAAACTTTTATAGGGATTGGTATAGATAATTAACCCGGGGATTTTAAAAGTTCCAAAAAAACAGTGTTTTAAAAACTGGTTAGTAATTGCGTTCACTTGGGGACGGATTGGGAAATGATTTCTTTTTTTTGTTGTATAGTGATTAAAGTTGGGGCCTAACACATAGGGGCTATAATTTATTTGGGGGGACATTGAAAACCCCAAACCTTGGGCGGGGCAGGGGGAAACCAAACTAACAAAATATAAGGAGATACAAACCAAATGGTTTTGCGATATCAAAACAAAAATTTTTACACGTGATGAGGCATTTCTTTGGGGAGAGGGGACATTAACCTTTTGGGAGGAATTTTCTGGGAAAAACAACCTTGATGGTTTTAACTTTTTACAAGAAGCCCAAAGCTACATATAGGCATATCCGGGAATGGATGTGTCTTATGCAAAGTTCGTTTCGGCTTATGGAGCAAACTCTCTGTTGACATATAAACCTTGTAGGCATTCTGGAAAACACCTTTGTGTGGGGGAACTTTTTCCAAAGACAGGGGCCCCAGGTTAACACTCTTAAACAATATTTTCCAGGAATGGCGTCTTAAGCGGCAAGAGGTTGTTTCAAAGGCCTGATGAAAGGCCACTCTTCTGTTTGACGTATAAAACTTGGAAGGATCTGGGGAAAAAACAAACCTGGAGTGGAACCACCAAAAAAACAATCCTAAAAACTAAAAAAAACAACAAAAAAACCTTATAAAAATCCATATTTGTTTTACCTTACTGAATTTTTTCAAAACTGGGCCGTTTGGAAATGTGCGGGCTATACTCCAACTACTATGAGGACTATTGGTGGGAAAAAAAAACAACAAAAAAACTGTGTGGAAAAAAGGGATTTTTGGGGGACGGGCCGGGAAACAAAAAAAAAAAAAACTTGGCATCATTGAAATTTTGGAAAACCAAACAATTTCAAATATTTCCTTAGCCCAGTGACTCGAACCCGCTTTGCTTTTTGGAAAAACCTATAAAAAATCCCACTGCCCGTCTTATTAAACCCCACTATTCGATTAGTGTTGCTAATAAGGGGATCAAAATTCGGGAAGTAAATATAATTACGGCAAAAAACAAAAAACAACTAACCTTCAGGGGCAATTTTTACTGGTATTTCGGGAAAACATTCAGTTACACCGTTTTTCTTCTTTTTAAAAATATTGCTCTTTTTTGTTTTTCAAAACAATTCAAATAATTTAGGGTGATTTGCTGACATTTTACCATTGGCGTAGTTGAGACGTTCAAATTACAGTGAAAACATGGAAAAAAAACAAATTGAACTTTTATCCATTTTCGAAAGGGAGGTTTGGTGGCTCCGTAGGACACAAGTAACATTTATGAAAAATCAAGGCAAAACCACTTCCATTAAAATTTTGCTTTATTTTCTTAAAGTTTTGCCGTTCTTTTTAATAGGTTTTACTTTCCCAGAATTTGATTTTTCCTTTATAGCAACCACTATCGAATGGTGTAATAACTTTTAACATGGGTGTTTTTTTTTTTTTTTACAAAAATTTTCACGGGGTTTCGAATTCCGGCCAGGGGATTCTGATTTTTTTTTTAAAAAATCCATCCCATTGGCAGTTTCTATTTCGTCAAAAACAAAAATCGGGGCCTCGAGGACCCTTTTCAACGGTTTTTTTTCGGAATATTTCCTTCATCATAGTTTCGAAGATTTATAAGCATCCCGCCCAGTTTGACAAAAAATTTCCACCCTGTATAGGGGGAATGTAACATTTTCTTGGGAAAAGGTGGGGGGGACCTTTTTTTCAAGCCCGATGGAGTAACCCTTGTTGAAACGTAAAAAATTGAAGAATTCTAGGGAAAACAAACCTTAATGTTAGGAAACAAACACTCCCCTTGAAGCCCCCAGTTTAACACTCTACAAACCTTTTATCTTACTGGGGCCAAACTTTACCCATTATTTTTCTACCCTGGCTTCTTGGGGGTTGGGTATTCAGATTTTTCAGATCTTTCGATTTTTGGGGGACGACCCCCTTGTTTCTCTTGGGCATTAAGCCAATCAAGATCGCCGTTTTAACGAAGGGTGCGGGCAGAAAGGGCTATACTTACAGTATAAAAGTAAATTATAAAAATTTAATGATGAATTGTTATAAAAAATGGCATTATTAACAAAAAGTAATTATTTATTGAATTGGAAATCGGTGCTTTTCTGCGAAGGGGGAAACACGTTTAAGGGGGGGGGGGGCGGATTGAAAAATAAAAAAAAAAAAAATTTGTAAACAAAACACCGTGAAAAAAAAACAAATGCTTGACAGGGAAAAAATTATTTTTTCTATTGGTTTATTAAAAAAGTAAGGAGATTTACTAAAACGGCGAATTGTTGTTTTTTACTAAAACATGTTAGCAAGTGAAACTAAAAACAGTATATATTTTAAAAAAAACCTCATTTTTCCATTTTGTCCCCAGTAATTGTTTTTACCCAGTTTTAAGCTTGTAAATTTTCGCACAACCCATTCGTTTCCGCAAAAACAAAATCAAAAAAACCACAGTCATTTTATTTGTGTCTTTATTTACAATAAAATTGCCATGGAAAGGTTTTAACAAAGAAAAAAATAATATTTGAACTACAAAAACAACTTTCTAGTATTTACTGCGGCCACCAATTTGTCAAAAAAAAAAACAAAAAATAAATAACGGTGCAATCGCCGCTTCAAAAAAAAGGAAAATACATTGTTTTTTTTTTTTCTTTATCAACTATTTTTAGGCGTGCGAGGTGTTTTTGGCGGAGGGAAAAGTGGGCCCAGTCCCTTGGTGTTTTGGGCATTTTTTCTAATCAACCAAAACTTTTTTTGGTTTTTTTAACTTGCAATTATTTTTATTTTAATGGGATCCAGGATAAACTTTTTTAAAAAAAAAACTTGTTTTCTGTGGGGAAACACTTGTGGGCAATTGTGGAAGGTTTGCATTGTAAAATTAATCGAAAAATAAAACAAATTTTAAAACCCGGCGTTTTTTTATTCCAAACAAAGGTCCATTAAACGATGACCGCTACAGGGGCGTCTGAGGCTTTTATCAGGGGCAATAATGGGGACCTGATAAAGCCGATAAATGGACAATTGATTTCCTTACTTTAATTTATTTATAACATGGTAAAAGTTTGTTTTGGGGGCTGGGAAAATGGTTAGGATGAAATGTTTGTCGTTCTTTCCGGGACGCAAAAAAATCACTGTCACGGCTTTTTGGTTGGAAAATTTCGGTTTTCAAGAAGAATTAGTTTAAAAACAAAACCTGGGATTTTAACCCAACATAGGGATTTAGTTTTTATTTCCGGGATTATGTTTCCCAACGGCCCATTGATTCGAGTTATAGGGCGAGTGAAAAAAACCGCTGGCACACACCAAGCTAGTTTAACATATATTATATTTTCTTATAAGTTGTTTCTTACCACATATAAAAAACAAACAAAAAAAAAACTGAACTACCTAAGGCCGATAGTTTGACTTGAAACTTGTATTATTAGTTAAATACAAACATAAAAAAAAGAGAAAGGAAAGAGATTCAATAAATTAAATTTCTCTACCGTTTAAAAAAAACCAATATTAAAAACTTTTTCCAAAGTTATCGTAACACCTTTTTTTTTATGTCTGTTTTTACCCCACCAACTTTTCATTTCTGGCCTTTGAGACGGCGGGTTAAAAAAAATTTAATTCCCATCTTTGCAAATATCCCCCCCACTTTATTCGATCCCATTTTTCTTTAATTTTTTCCCCATTCTTCGTCCTAATATAGACCGGAAAGGTATTTTAATTAAAAGGTTTCATTTTTCGGTGCTTTCTTTCCAATTTTGCAAGGAGGGAAAACAAATTTACATTTTATTAACTCCCCTTTACAGTTACTTTTTATGGGGGAATTTAAAATTACATTGAGATTTTTCCTCATTCTACCAAAGGGTGGGACCTTGGCGGGGGGGCGTTCAACAAAAAAGGTCCTAATGATTAAACCTTGGGAAGGAATTGTTATAAAGTTGGATGGGGAGAAATAGGTAGGTTAGGTATTTCTTTTTTTTCGTGGAAAAAAATTTTTCAAATGATTCCTTCCACCCCCCTTAATGGTCCGATTTTTGTATGGGATTAAAAAATTTAAACATTGGGGTATCGGGCCGTATTCTGGATTTGGGTTTACTTCAGGTGGGGGGGGAGCCCTTAAAAAACCCAAAACTAGGGGCCATGCCAAATCCCACACTTTTTGCAAGGCCGGAAATTCTCTATTCTCTTTTTTCTCGAAATTTTTCTTTTCCTCAAAAATCCATTGTTTACGATTTGCGCACATCGCATGCGTTTAATGGTAACAAAATTTAAAATATTAAAAAAACAATTTTGGTTATCCTTCAAGACCCTTTTTTTACGTTTTCCGGGTTATTCGTTTTTAAGGTCACATTTCATTTATTTGTGGAACAGCCCTTTTCATTGAGGGGCGCGGCGTTGGATTTTTTACAATTGCGGCCGTCGGAGGATAGGTATCTTAGGTTTTCTTTTTTTAGGTTCCGTTTAAAAGCCAGTTAATGATTGAAAAATGTCCACCAGGGTTTCCTATTAAAAAATTCTGTCATTTCCGTTGTTTTTTTAAATCTTAGGCTTTTTTTTTTAAAAAAAAAGGAAAAACAACAAACCAACGGCTCTTTATTAACGTTTTTTGATATTTTATATTATTCTTGTTTAATGTTTCTAAAGCAGATTTAATTAAACAAAAAACAAACTAAAAAACGAGGATAATTTAAGGGGATTTAAAAAACATTTGTTTTGCCACCGGCGCTTGAAAAAACATTTTGCGTTTTGGGCCCGGCAACTTGAAAAAAAAAAAAAAAAAAAACCTGCAACGGAAAAAAAATGGAAAAAAAAGAAAAAAAAAAAAAAAAAAAAAAAAAAACTGTGCAATTTGTCCAAATGGGAAAAGAACCAATTCAAAAAAAACGCTGAGTTTTTAACATATTATTGTTAAAATTGGCACTACAATATATTCAAAATTGATTGGGGACAGGAACTTTGACCAAAAATAATATTATTTACAACATTCCTACGACATTTTTGAAATTTACAAAAGTCTTTGTTTTACCTGTTTATTTGAAGGGCCCATAAAGGGCATCCATTTGGAAAAACTTCAGGTTCGGGAGGGGGCCCATCAACAGCATCCTGTTGAGGTTCCTTCCATCGGGGGGGGACTGCTTTGGGGGGGGAACTATTATTGTCGTCGGGGCAAATTGAGGTGCGTGGATGTATTCGCCGTTGTTTGTTGATTGCTAAAGTCCTGTTGTTTCATTCCAGAAAGGCTTGAGGGGCGTTTCCTTGTGGGCCGTAAAAACCGTTTTTCCAGGGGAGATAATATCCTTCTTACCCCGCCCTTCTCAATTGGAAAATCGCTTCGTTTGCCTCTTTTGGTTCCTGTCCTCGGGAAAAAAACCGGGTACATAGTAGCGTTTATCCACCAAAAAACAACCCACGCCACCCACTTTGATTGTACGATAGTCAAAAAACGGGGGCATCCACTGGGGAGTGGGGACTTTTTCAAGTTTTTAACCCACCCATGTTTCCACCCCGGGGCGATTTACTGGGATTGGCTTTCTCAATTAGTTTCCACAAAAAAAAAAAAACCCGTTTAAGCCTAAATGGGCAAGTTATACTTCTTTCGGTTTTCTGATTAACTTGCCGCGGCGTATGGAATGTGTTTGATGGTTACTATTAGCCTCCTTCGGGGACACCAAAAAAACCGGCCTTGTTCGGGGAGCTTAGCAAGTTTTCATTCACCGTTTCTGAACAGTCTGGGTACTCAGCGAAAGGGCATGATGGGTCTTTGCTTTAGTTCTCAATAGGTGTTATCAACACCTTTTTTTTTAAAAGGGAAAAAAGCAAAAAACCCACTTCAACTTTGCTCCATGCTTCAGGCCGGTTTTTTTGCCCTTAGACCAGGGGTACGGTATTAGTGGGACGGCTTTCGGCGGGGACTTTAAAGTTTCCCGGGTCTTTCAACCCCGCTTTCAGGAACGGCCTCTGACAAGTTGGAACTTTTAGATATTACGGTCTATTTAAGTGCTTATATGACTTTCGGGCGTCATTGGCAAGGGGACGCAAAAACAAACTTAGGGCCAAAAACAAACCCCTCGTTCAGAACATCAGGTTTTAAAAGATTTTGCTCGGTCACTAGTTCTCAAGGGCACAGCAAAACGCGATTAGGCAACCAGGGCTTGCGTTTTTGATTTTCGGGGTTTTTTTATTGGAAATTTATGGGGGGGGGGGACCGAGTAGGTGGGAGGCGGTTAGGGACTTCATTTTTCAGGGGCTGGGGTAACCCCCCTTCATTGATATTTTTCAGGTGAGGGCCTTTCTTATGGATTCGGTGATCAGCTACCGGTTTTTTACCTGTTGGATCTTCAGAGAATCATCACACGAAAATTGGAAAAAACTTGATTTTGAGCTAAATGCCGAAATAGTGATGGCTCTTGAGAGAAATAAGGGCTGAAAAAAGGGGAGAGATATAACGAATCATAAGAGGCTCACTGAAATATCAATGAAACTGGTCAGCCTGATGCAGTCTACGCTCCACACTCGGTACATTCCCATCTCCGAACCCCGCCATCACTCGCGCTTCTCATCGCTTTTTTCCCTTCTCCTCTTCCCCTCTTCCCCAATCCCCCCCTCCTTCTTTTCTCCTTCTCCCCCCTTCTTCCCTTTTCCCTTCCTCCTCTTCTAGACGTATTTATCTAAGTCACTTCAGAGCTTCTGAAAGCGTGTGGAAAAATGTGGTACCATACCTGTACTTCTTAAAGTCCTCCAGAAGTCAATCATACCGTTTTTTTTTTCTTGTCCCCAACCTCTTCCCCCTTTCTCCCCCTTTTCTCAGTGGTTGCCTTTTCTTAAAAAAAAAGTTGTCACCGCCTTCCTAGTTGATAAGTTGAGTTGAAATATCTTACAGGATCGTGCCGATCTATAGCTATTGAGCATCAAATGCTTATTCTACTTTATGTGTAGTTACATGCCAAAACATTATTTTGTACGCTTCGACCTGATACAGCAAAAACCTGAGTCGGCTTGTACACAGCAGAGACCAGAGATGAGACTTGAGATAGAAACATATTTAGAGTTAACTTGGACCGACGTTTTTGTACTGTACTAGTAATCGTTTACTGCAACCGCAGGTGACAAAAGCACCTGTTTTCTCTTGCCCCCTCAACTCCATACCCATTGTTCGATGACCCATAACCCCAGTCCCGTGAAATGGAACATACCTGTTCCCTCCGGTACCACCACTTCGTGTAATGACAACTCTAACTTGCTTTTCGACCGCGCCCCCTCCATGCAATGACTATTTTTTCTTTCAACTTGCCATGTCTTTTTTTGCATCCTTCAATGCACATCAATTTCGGCATTACGGAAACCTTACGGCATGTATACATCACGTTATGGATGTGGCAAATCAGGGCCAAAAAATATAAAAATTCCACAAAATTTATTCATTATTCGAAAGAAAGAAAATGCCAAGAAATAAGCACCCCACACCCCTTCATGAACATTATGAGGGAATGGTGGTCTATCGATATGCTGACTCATGAATGACCCCACACTTATTCCATTCTATTCCGTTATATCTACCACCGCGATTTGAAAAAGAAATTTTTTCCGTAACAAAAAATTGATTTATTTAAATTTATGGTGCGCAAAAACGCATAGGCACGTGTTGTACTTCCTTCCCCGTTGAGCACTGGCAGCACTACATATGCACCGTTTAGCTACCGGTTGTTTTTTTTTTAGGGGGGACGAAATAGTAGGTTCAACAATATCCTTGATACATGATTATAGGGAACGGGCGATGAAGGGGTAGTTCTGGGACAAGTATTTTTTATTAACCATTCGTTGTTTTGTTCTAAATATTTGTTAAATGGTCTTCTGTAGCAAATACTTTAACATTCATGTATTCCCATAATAAAACTAGGTTTTCGTATAAAATAAACCATCTCTTTTATTTCAATGTGGATAATTACACACAAGGTGAAGTGTGGACAACCACGTCAAGGCACTGAAAGATTTCGAGGGTTTAATATTTTTTTTTGGAATATCCATTCAATCCCAATTAAATAATATTTAGTTGCTACACCTAGATTACTATTTCACCTCCCCTAACCGGAAAAAAAATTGAAGAAGTTATACTCTGTTTTTAGTACCCGATTTCATTGATTGCCACGCAATTTTTCAGTCCCGGGAAATTCACTCTACTATGAAATCAATTTGCTGTTCGCTAGTCCGTTTAAACTCACTGTTAGGACACCTTTTTAACTTGGTACCTTGTGTCACATAAAGGTGTAACAATATGAAAAATATGGGTAAAATATGATCAAAAAAGTTTCTGAGTACGAAGGTTCGGGTCGTCAGCTAGTAAGTACCTCGGAAAAAGCATTTTTTTCAAAACACTGATCATAACATGTCAGGCAAACCGTACTGTCAACGCCAAGTCATTGTTCCCTCTCGGCTCGAGCCGGGCAATAATATTGTACGAATTTCCTTTTTCCCGTGGGAATCATTTGTGATTTAAATTTGGGAATCTCAATAAACCCTATGAAAACTTTCACCAAGGAGTGTATCAGAATGTCGGCGCGGCCGCAACAACTGTATCGCTTGCAGTTGGTGCACCTTCACGTTCGACGGTTGTCGTCCACATCAAATTTCAAAAATCGAATTTATTTCCTCGCAGTAGGTGTGAAAAAGTAGAGTACACTCCTCGGAGTAAAGCTGCCTTGTCTTGGGCTAAACTTGAATCCGTCGCTACAACTAAGGATTCTTAACATAATTCCCTCGTTTTCCGTCGGGAATTAACACTTGAACCTCCTCGCTGCGCTACGGAGGGTTCACCCCCAAGATCCTTAGTGGTCGCTTCGGGATTCCATACGCCCGTGACAAGGCAATGCTTTTACTCCTTGGTGCGTATCTACTATTATCGTTGCTCTTGTAGCAGGCATAATATTGCTAAAAAATAGATTGATTCTAATGAAGCTGTGATTCGTTTCTCTTTTCAACAAAACTCAACGGACAGTGAAAAAATTTATTTATAACGGTTTAAAAAGGTATCATTCATGGTCAATTACGAGAGCAACGGTGAAAATGTTTTTACTACAGAATAAAATTAACTTTATTTGTTAGTCAACTTTATTTTGTGGCTTGATTGGATAAAATGCATTCACGCAATGTTTTTGGTTTTCACTTTAAACGCTTGTATATTTATTTTTATGTATTCGAATAAAAATTTGTAATAGCTGCCAGCTAACCACTGATCACGAGGGACTAGTACCTATCGTTTCTCAGGTCGGGTAGAGGTTTTTTTAATTAGCAGCCCACAAAGTCAGGATTGCGCTTCGCGATTGCACGATCGCAATAGCACTAAGTGCTATTGCGACCCTACGATTTGCTCTACGACGCAAGTCTTGCGTCGTAGAGCAAATCGTAGGGTCCAGGGATACCCGCGGTGGCGGACGCCCACGGCGTCGGACGTCGCATGACGATCGCCGGCCACCGTAGGCGCGGGCATGGCGGGCGGCGATTAAAGGGCAAACTCGCCGTGCGACCATGGACCATGCCCGGGTCGACGGCGCATCGTGTTCCACGCGCGCCTCAAAGAGCGTCAGCATAATGGATGAGGTCCCCTCTCAGAGGGCTAAAGCCTGAAGGGGTCGCGGGACTTATGCCATCACCGTGACCCCGGAACATAAAGATCTATTGAAGGACACCGTGGATTTTAGTCAGTACAATTCTGACAGGCCCTCTTGCCCTGCCCGCAGTGAGAGGCCTCATCTGATGAGTTTAACACGTAAAAAAAAAAGGGTCCAGGGATGTGATTTCTGTGGTTATTCTACGTCGTGTCGATGATCCGTAGGTTATAATGAGCTTCGACTAAAATTCTGCCACATTTACGGCGTAGGGTTGCCTTCGGACGGGTTATGGGACATCTCGCCCACGAAAAAACTGGCCCTAAGGCCAGATGTCCCCTTTTTGAAATGTGCATGGGTAGATTCGCCCGAACCAATTTAATAGAATGGGCCAGATATCTTCTATTAAATAGTGAAGGGATATTTCGGCAAGATCGTATATTTTTAATTAAATATCTGTTCATTGACAATATAATCAGCAAAAGTACCAGGCAAACATAAGTTCGAAGTGGTATGAAGTATACGATTTTTTAAGTGGTATGTCCTTATAATCCTCCTGCCTAGAATTATTTAAGTACATACACTTTGAACTTATGTTTGCCTGGGTACTTTTGCTGATTATATTGTCAATGAACAGATATTTAATTTAAAATATACGATCTTGCCGAAATATCCCTTCACTATTTAATAGAAGATATCTGGCCCATTCTATAAATTGGTTCGGGCGAATCTACCCATGCACATTTCAAAAAGGGGGACATCTGGCCTTAGGGCCAGTTTTTTCGTGGGCGAGATGTCCCATAACCCCTTCGGACATGTCGAGCACAAGTGAGGAGGTGGGCCATCGTTTGTGCTGAGGCTCCACAGTCGCACCTTTCCTCATCACAGTACCCCCCCGGACCATGTTACTTGCAGATACCACCAACCTGACTTTGTAAACGAACAAAGATTCTGTTACAATTATAGCGATTGAAAAAGAGTGGCCATGGCACTTGATCATTCTTCTCCATAGAGATCTACGCTTTGGAATGAGCACCTAAGGTACTTTCACTGTTTTTATGTCTTGTGACTGGGACTGTAGCACCATAACTATTTTTGTATTATCACTTGAACTAAATTATTAGATTTTTGATTAACGCTATTTCTTTGAAGTGCTTATCACACCGGACGGGTGTTGATAACCGAGTTATCGAGGTCATGCTCAAAAGCGTTTAAAAAGGAATGTTACAGATTCAAATCCTGCTTCGCACTCGAATAAGCAATTTTTAACCTTCTTATGCGTGACTGTTCACGTTTTTGTGACGTAAACAGGAACATAATTTGATGGAAATTTGTTCCTCGTTTGTACACTAGAGGTGCTTTTCCATTTTTTTCATACAATTAATGCAGTGCATAATCTCAAATACGCTGTAATTAAAATCGTCTATGTTTCATTGTTTTGATAGGCGTTTTTTCTAATTGCTATGAAAATAAATGGTACAGATTACCTTATGCTGTAATAAGGTAGGTTTTACAATGCTAATTATAACTGAAAGGACTGTTATTTAATACTTATTTATTTCCTTGTAAATTGCATTTACAAAAGATAATGCTTAGGGATCTGTGGCAAACGGAAATAAAAGACCCTTTGCACTTCGTGAACAATGTAGATCGGCGTTCGGGGTATATAATTATTACTGTAACCAAGTCTTCAATTAAACTTTAGAAAAAACATAGAAAACGGAACATTAAAATAGATCCAATTTCAAATATAAACAAAATGACTTCTATAAAAGTCACGCAGGAAACTCATCCATGACAGATGTCGGTATTATCGCTAATCGGATTACCCAGCGCAGCGTGACGACGACGTGACGTGACGTGGACGTCACTAGGCGTCATGTTGCGGAATCTGTGACTAAATGACATTGACGGCTGGTATAGTATGCAGATAGATGCTGTATCGAAAATACCTTTTTTCGCATAAAGGAAGAGAGATTCACTGAATCAGTATTTTTTACCCATTTGAGAGACTTACCACTCCCTGTACCCTTGGCACGAGTTTTCAGTATTTGAGACGTAAAATGAACTGGAACTTTGACAATTTAAAGTTGACAATTTTCAAGGAAAAAAATAGTTCCTTCTTCGCCAATTCGCACTCCAGAGGCGCTGTTCCATTTTTTCATACAAGAAACGCTGTTAAATACTGGAAAAAAACTAAGTAAAGTAATATAGTGAAAACTCGTGCTAAGGGTACAGATCAGCATACAGGTTTTAAGACTTTTAAGAGACTACTAGGGCCACGCAACTCCTTATTTAGTGCTTCTGCCAGTTTGGGTTGCTTTTTATACTCTACTTGAATCATGACGCTGAGTCTTTTCCTAATCCATCATTTGTGTCGAGGTCTAATTGGTATCAGCTAATTACAACTTTAACTGACAGCAACAGGCTACTTAATCTCTCTTTGAAAATAATACTGATCAAAAGATCATTCTTTCATCAAACACATTGGGTATACGATCGTCGTCAAAAAATTGCGAAAAAAACCGTTATTAGAAAACAAAAAACCGGCCTTGACGTGTAACTGCTCGCATTGCGAATATTGCGACACTCGGCAGGGGTGCAGTTCCCGCCGCTTCTCGCTTCATCATCACCATTTCTATTTTCTTTTGAAACTCGGTTCACGGAAATTCCTTTACTTCTCTACGATCCTTCACCTCGTTCAATTCTCTCAACAATTTGATTTCCATTGCCAATTCCTTCGTTGAATTGTTGTGCTTTTAATTTAGCGGTTGTTGGGTGGTACATAGTTGGAGTGCGACTAATCAAGCGCGGGCAACATCGGCGACAGTTCCGTTTTGTTTTTCACCAATGAGCAATTCATGGCGTTTGAATGCATTCCGCATTCGCCGTTTCAATACGTGGATAGGAACGTTTCAAGTTCATTCGTTTGAAAGGTAGTTTAAAGTGTGTCCAGTTCATCGTTTGAAAGGTGAGTGTGAGTGGGGAAAGGTCGAACACTTTGTCTAGGACCATAAACTTTTAATATAATAAGCTTTTTTATTGTGATACATGTTTTATGTAGGGCATGGGTGTTGGAAACAAATGACGGGGGATGAAAGAATACAATTGTCTCGTAGGCGAATGAGAAACATAATTGCTGTTTTCTTATTACTTAACCTACCACCGAGGGACACCTTGTCTTTCCACATTTTTTATGATTACTGCTTCCCACGTGTTCACATTTTCAACCTCCTTGGGAGATTTTAGAAGGAAACAGAAAAACAGGGGACAGAACATATTGAACAACAAGAAAAAATATCCTATTTCTTGCAGTTATTGGAAGAATGGGTGACAGGGCAGGCAGACTTGATTGACTCTGTTTTGTGACATACAATCAAGATACAGAGAAAGAAAAAGCCACGTGGCCAAAGGAGCGGAAAAAAAAGAAAAAACAGGGGGAAGACGCATTTCTGTGCATTTAGTACGGTCACCACATAAAAACCATTAGTTTTGCCTTTGTAACTGTATCACTCAAAATCTGTCGGATCTAGGGCTGGGACAAAGCGTGACGGAAAGTAGGCGATGGAATTGAGCAGCAGAGAAGGCCACAGCCGAACGCCTTGGTGTCACTTTCGCACGGTCAGGGTTGCCAATCTCGATACATATAAATGTCATTTTTTATAATTGTGGCGCGATGATTTGTACATGTGGGTGGGGCGGTAGAAGGCGAACGGAAAAAATAAAACGCTGGTGTGCGCGGGAAGTATCTTTGTTCAGTGAAAACGCGAATCACAGTAATACTCTACTCTGCGCTTCCGCTCATATGACTGCAACCACACGTCTTAAACGTGAGAGATGGTTCAATACGGTACGTGGGAGAGGGAAGGACTGCGATAGCTTTAGTTGGGGGTGTTGGTAAGGACGTCCCAAAAATAATTCTCCACGCAAAAAGGTTTAAACAAATTAGCCATTTTTAATTTGGTATATTGTAAATCATCCCATTTCTTTTTTCCCGCATGGGCTAGCGGAACAGGAAGAATAAATCCGGCACACAACGAACAGAAAAAGAGGGGAACAAATGGGGGATCTGGAACAAAGTACTAGGAGGAACCGGATCCATATTTTCTTCGTGGGAATTACGTATTTTTGTGGCGAACTTACAACCATTTAATGTGTCTGATGGCGAGATGCAGGTTCCGATACTATACGGACCACAAGCGGACCCGGAGTAGGGGACCGAAAACTATGGACTTACGTCTCACGTCCCTTTTTGTCACAGTCACATTACTGTTGTCACAATCATGTTTCATCCCCCAGATTTACCATACAATTATTTGTATAAACAACACATTAGTTATGTTGCTGTACCTATTAAGAGCAAAGAATGGAAAAAGAAAGGCGGGAAACGGAGGAAAGGAAAAAAAGGGAGGAAGGAGAAGAAAGGGCACAGTACGTAACGTCTCTCCAACAATAGGGTGTGTTTTCATTTTTTCGTGTTGAGGCAGGACGAATGATCATTTTATTATCTAAATCCAATAGGGTGAACCCGGGGGGTGTAACAGGTGGTGTAATAGGCGCAGAACAATCAACCCTAAGTGTTTGGGATGAGGGAAGGTTGAGTTGGAGGGGCAGACATTTTAGGAACGTAATTATGTGATAGACGTTTTTGGAAGCTAATCTAACTCTTGATTTATGGTTCGCGGGACTTATTCCATCACCGTGACCCCGGACATAAGGCCTATTGAAGACACGGGGAGAAGGTTGGTCAGGAAAAGCGGGACATGCCCCGCCAGACCTGTCCGGTGTGGTGAGACCATTTGATGAGTTTCCATCGAAAAAGCTCTTGAATCTATGCTTCTTTTTCATATTGACAAATAAATCAGACACAACATCTACAAGTATGTAATAGCAATTGGGGGGGGGGGGGGGGTGGGGGGGGGGGGGGAGAGGGAAGTGGAAGGCCAATAGCACGCAGAAAAAGGAGGGGAGATGGCGTCGTTAGGTTCTCGAAAGCATACTACGCACCGTCTAA
>JAPNUC010000075.1:0-26997 GCA_028554685.1 Agrotis ipsilon | reverse complement strand
GTATCCTTCGCGCGTGTTGTTGTTGTCGAACTAGAAACGTAGACCTGACTATTTGAGAAACTGGGTTAAAGCTCCTGTAGTAAATATTTATAATATACACTTTGAGATCCCACTCCAGGTTTCACAGTATTTGCAAAATATCAGCATCAACATCTCAACTACGAGATGCAGTAGTGAGTACCGCATTAACAGTTTTTTTTTAAATGTAAATGCAGAATCTTGCCAGCGTTATCGCTCAAATCTTGCTGAACTCTGGCTGAATGCCAGTTGGATTTTGAGTGGTTAAAAGATAAATTGAGCTCCAGAAAATTGAGGGAAGTAAAGATAATGGTTAGCTGAGACGAGTCAGCTAAAAAGTGTTTTTTATGATGACGAGAAAGAAACTTTGTTACAGTTTTTTGATAGTACTTGTTTCTTTTGATTGTTATCGCAATAAGCGCCTTAATATTTTAACACGAGTGCCTAAAAATAATGTTTTTTCAGGGTCGAAGTTTTTTGTGAGTTTCTACGAAAACTTGTAAATGTCCTAATCAAAATTACTGGAATCCTTCCATTTTCCCAGCCTGAATAAGTTTTTAACTAAGAAATCAAAATCAAGGATTCCTATTATAACTGACAGTCCCACAAAACTCCCACCCTTTTCGGAGACCTCAAAATCAACGAATCAATTCTCCGCTCTGGTTGGAGCGGAAGGGACTGTCACACTATTACTGACTACGAACCACCCTATTTCAATGTGGCCTTTGCGTTTTAGTATCGCGGTGCCCTTTAAAGACAATCGTGTGACCAAAACACCCACCCTTCGCTACTTATGAAATACTAAAATTAAAATCTAAAATGAAAGGTCAAACTAAAAATAAAAATAACTTGTCTAAGTGATTAGATTATGTTTGCAGCGTCCGGATCGGTTGGAAACACGACATTTACGACCAACTTTTCCTTTTTTTTCGGTATTTAATATTTTAGGTAGCTAGCCATGTATTATTTGTTTATACAAAAGATGTAAAGATATATTTAACCCGTCGCGTTCCGAGCCCTATTTGTTTATGTCGAGGGTGCTTCAATATTTACATAGGGATGTAAACATCCAGATTCGGAACAAATATCTACAGGTCATCAATTTAAGGCCTTTACCGACAGAGCACGATCTTTTCTGGCGATCCGATCTGGGGGCCAATTCTCGGTTTTAGAGATGGTGTCGAACTCGGACATCCCAAAGGATAGCAACTTTTAGAATTTGTCGAAAAAATGACGTCATTAGAAATTTTTGTCGAGTTCGACACCATCTCTAAGACGGAGAATTGACCCCTTGATGCGTGCGATCTCTGTAACCTTTGGATGACCATATAGCTTTCTCAATGCCGGCGTCAGATCGCGATAGGCCTTTAACAGAGATCGCATCGCCAGATCGTGTCGCTAGGACGGATCGCGCTCTGTTAGTAAAGGTCTTTACGGGTTCAAAGGGCGTAAGGGGCATTAACGTTACCTGTTCCATATGACCTTACGGCTCAAAGCAACGACGATATATTACTAGACTCCTAATAACAGGCGACCGATGTCTGTCAACACATTAGGCAAAAAAGTCTTATATTTAGCCAATCACAACGCAGTACCCCGTCCCCCTCACTTACGGAGTACCTCAGCGAGTTGGCAGAATAGTTTTTATTCCTTAGATCGTGCATGCGGAGTCTAGTAATATATCGTCGTTGGCTCAAAGGTATAGATTTGTCAACGGAAATTATATTTGCAATCATTGGGGACTAAAGCTAGACGGGTCTTTCCTGTGGTTTGGGTCTTTATCAAGTTAAGGATTTAGGTAAATACTTTTATATTGTGTAACTTTTTGCTTAGGGAGTTAGGAGAGCGATTAAGTGATAAGTTAGGAGGAACTTGACGGTATGGTCTGGTTTTAGTCAGTAGGAGTCTGATAGTCTCCTCTGGCGGAGGTCATTAAAGAGGTTTTTAATAATTTAATAAGGATTTTTCAGAACTTTGCCCCTCACTGGGAATTTTCCCTGTATTGTGTAGCTCACCGTTTGATCAAGGACCACACCCGAGTCGACGTCGCATCGCGTTCCATCCATACGCCTCAAGGAGTTGTCAGCAAATTGACAGTGCGACCGTAAGGCCAATAGCTTGCGGGAGTCGCGGGACTGTTTAAGCAGGTTACTGTGGCCCTGAAACGTAAGGAGCAATTGAAGGAACACGATGGATTTTAGTTAGTACAATTCTGGCAGTCCCTTCCACCCCACCTAGAGCGGACTCATTTGAGAATTTTAAAAATGATTAAATGATAAATAACCTACTTTTGAACGAAATACTTTCATTTACATAATCAATGAAAACTTATTCAAGTTGTCTTTTGTAACATGATTCAATTGTCACCTTTCACAACCCTTCGTGAGCTGACAGGAACATTGGCAAATGACATTACGCGAGAATGAAAATATGAAAATAGAGGAAATGATGGCGGCTTTATCTGTTTGAAAGATTTGAACAATGTAGGGAGGGTAATGAAATGTTGTTTTTTTTTTTAATATAATGATAGTGTCACACTAATAGTAGCCGTATCCATGGGACACACAATATTATATTTGCTATTTCGTTGTTGTTTTTAACTTATAATTTATTGTTTTACTACCTCGTTTTTTTTTTCTTTTTCTATTTATTTATTTAGTGGGTACCGGTTCATTCTCATATTAGAAAAACAACTACGAAATGATTTTTTAACTGTTGCTTCTGGATTTAGCTCGGCCATCAGGCTATAAGATTTTTTTTCCCACAACACTATTCCTAATCCACTGCAACTTCTGAAAGCCAGAACCAACAGTGACAACCACCAGAAAAGCGCCGAGATAATAAAGCTCGACGTGCCCCGGAGAAAAAAAAATACCTGTTTTACATCCTGCAACGAAATTAGTCAGAAAAGAACAATGGTGGAGTTGGAAAAAACACTTAGCTGCCACTTCAATCCATATCAAGCAATAGACAGAACAAAACAAGGTCAATAAGCACAAAGGGACATTACAATTGGGAGAAGGCCAGTTGCCTGGAGCCACGGTTAAAATTACTACTAATTATTTATGGGTCCTAAATTGTGCAAGGATTGTAACAGACCAGAAGCATATAGTAAGGAAAATATCGTGAACATATTCCATTACAAAATAAGTAATTAGCTGTTATGTAACATAAAAGAAATGTAAATAAGTTCTTACCCTTGGGTCTATACAAAAGTACCTAATCTTACCTCTGGATATAAGTAGAAATAGTATGTTCATTGAACACATAGTGTATGCTATTGTATTAGTTCAATCCGGACAATAATACGAAATATCCTTCATCTATCAAATCAATGCTCACCGAACTAGGGTATATGATTAGGAGTTCTATTAGAGAAAACCCTTTCATTAACCGTCCCAAGGCAATCTCGAAAGCAATTAGGAATATTTGACAAGGCCTTTGTATATACCACTTTCTGTTATCGACTTTGGTTCTTATTCCACTACAAAATCTCGCATTGTATTTTATAATAACATCTTCTGCTCACTATGTACTCATTATGTAAAGCACCTGTGTACCCATATAATTTTGTATTAAACTATAATCCCTCCAATTTACAGTGTCAGATTAATACTGAAGTTCAAACTTGATTTTGGAACCGTTCCAGCTTGGCAGCATATTCGGCAATTTGGATACCTCGCCGATCTCGACTTTTTTATCGAACATTAGTAACAGCGCTAATCTAACTTTGTTTATTATACTGCCAGCTACAGCTTAAACATCTTTATGTAACACTTTTTGGAACTAGAATATGGAAAGTCGCGTGCATACGATATGCAGCCTTCTGGGACCTTTACCAACTTAAATATTTGCCATTGCGAAACTCAAATAAGCTTAACTGGCAAGAATTCCACTTGGGAAATTTTCTGCAGCACTTACGTTGCTTTTACAAAATTGCTGATTTCATACAGTGAAGTAAATTATCAATTTTGAATGGCCGCTCATAAATATTTCCTTTAGAAAAGTTGAGCTACTCCAAAAACAGAATTCGAAATCACAAAATAGGCTGACGTTTTCATTGAATTGAAAATGAATAAACCCATCCGAATTATATCAAGTATGATCAGATAAGAATTTGTAGGTACGAATGACAATTCAAATAAGGGTCGTCCCGGCTCCCTGCCTAGGCGGATTTCTAATCAGGATCTCGTTCGGATTATTGCCATGTGGCTTTAGTTGGAATCCTTACAGATAATTTCGCCGGGCCAAATATGCTCCAGCTGCGGCGGGTTTTTCAACTGAAATAAATGAAAGGTCGAGGAAATACAGCCATTACGTTATCCCGCGGTCCAATTTCCTTACACCTGCAAATAGCGCGTTCGATTCAAAAGATATTTTTTAATATTTCCGTGTCGGCACTGGGAGATGTATGGGCCTTTCATTCCTTTGAAAGCTTATTTATTTCGCGTTTCCTCTTTGTAATATTCTGTGAAACTATCAAATGGGAGCTGTTTATTTTGGAAATCTATAAACAACTGTGTTTTCCGGCAAATTGAAATTGTCATTGCGACATGTTGTGAATAAAACGCGGTACTATAAGTACGTGTGTATAGCCCTCAGGTATATTTTTGGAAGTTAAATATTCCTTTTACGGCGGAAACGTGTGGTTATCATTTTTGTTTGTGTTCACTTTTTGTTACTTTTATGATTGTGATATGAAAAATGTGGTATAACGTGTAATGTTTTTTTGGTGTTCGTAGGTACTTATTGCTTCATGCTTTTACGTTGGCAAGTAGTAAATATGGAAACAAGATAATGTTATATGCAGACTATATCCAGGCTAAGGGCTTACACAAGGTTTCATAAACATTACTTTGTCGGTACTATTTTCTTCCACCTAAAAAACAATAATCGACGGTGTCCTTCACGTTCTAGAGTCACGGTAATTCTTAAATCCCGCGACCCCGGCAGGCTTTGGCCCGTCGACCCTTGCATGGTCCATGGTCGAATACCGAGTCGCCCATTACTCGTCACCCGCATGCCCGCACCTACAGTGGCCGGAGATCGTCTAGAGAAGTTTAGGCATCCAAATAAAAATAAAATTATTGGAAATCGGTAGGCAATTTATGGAGATTATTTTTTTGTTCAGCCTACATCCCACTGCTGGGCAAAGGTCTCCCCCAAGTCTTTCCAAGTGTCCTTGTCCAGCGCCCTTTCGAACCAGCCCTCACTGTATGTGTGAAACTCATCTCGCCACCGGATAGAGAAATAGGTACACAAAAACAAGAAAAATACAGTCGAATAGACAACATCCTCCTTTTTATAAGTTACTACAAAATTAGTTAGGAATCGAAGCAATCCAAATTTAGTGCACCTAAACGACTCAGAACCTGCAGAAGTTATTGCTGAGATGTTAAAGAATAGTTAACGATGCCATCAGAGAACTCATTTCGTTCACATTTATGTGTGGTGCAGCAAGATAAGTTTTAGTTTTAAAACTTGCTTTTATTTTACTTTTATACCTGCGATTTAAAGTTTTGAAAGCTGGTTTAAAATTGGATTTTATGTGACTCTCAATTTTAAAAGATGCGTATATTTATTTATAGTTTCCTTTATGCTTTATCTCTGATGTTTCAGTCAAATCTGCCAAGCGAAGTCCACTGCTGGACAAATTCATCTCCTAAGCTGCGTCAAAACTCTATCCTTCACCTTCGATAACATATCTATCCCAGCCACCTGTTAAAACTGTTTTTTCATTTCTCATACTCGGAAAGTAGTGTTTGTTTGATCAGAGCATTGGGTCGAAAACGATGCTTCCCTCCCTTGGGCGGGAAAGATTCATAGTAATTGCTACCCTCCCTAGGGCGGGAATGAATTTTAAAAATAGAACTAAAATTGGTTATTTAGTCGGCTATAATTTTTTTACATAATTAAGAAAAATAACTATTAAAAAAAAAAAGCTGCTGTCTTGTGAGTGTATACGGCGGTGACGCGGGTGGTGTGTTCCATATTTGAAATTTAAATTAAAAAAAGACTATTAAATAGGTACTTGTTATTACTATCAATAAATATTTTAGAAAAACTACTATTTTTTACTTTCCTTATATTTGAAATGAAAAGTAGAGTGTTTAACACGGGTGAAAGTCATCAATTCCCACTCGGACTATAGCCGCCCTCGCTTCGCTCGTGCGTCTAAATACCTCGTATGGGAATTGATTTCTTTCCACCGTTGTATAACAATCTACTATTCATTTCTCATACTCGGAAAGTAGTGTTTGTTTGATCAGAGTAGCGGGTCGAAAACGATGCTTCCCTCCCTAGGGCGGGAATGAATTTTAAAAATAGAACTAAAATTGGTTATTTAGTCGGCTATATATTTTTTTACATAATAAAAAAAATACCTATTTAAGTGGGATGGCCCGCGGCGGTGACGAGGGCGGTGTGTTCCATATTTGAAATTTAAATTAAAAAAGACTATTAAATAGGTATCCCTCATGTTATGTTAAATAGGTAAACCTCATGTTATTACTATATATCAATAAATATTTTTGAAAAACTACTAGTTTTTACTTTCCTTATATTTGAAATGAAAAGTAAGGTTAAACGGTGAAGTCATCAATCCACCGCCCCACTTTAGGAATTTCTTCCTGTATCGTGGGCGCGTTTACAAACATAGAAGCTCTTCTTCTTCTGCCTCGCCACATCCCGTTATTCGGGATCGGCTTTATCATGCGTCGCCATTTACTGCGGTTTTCGGCATCTTCTTTCGCCAGGTTTAGCATCTTCATGTCCTTCTGGACAGTCGTTAGCCATGTTGCTAAAGGTCTCCCTCTCCCCCTCTTGCGTGTTGCGATGGAAAGGCACTTTTTGACTACATAGTCTTCAGGGCGTCTCATCACGTGACCTTACCACCTAAACCTGGCTCCTCCAAGCTTTTCTGTTATAGGAGCTACCTTCAGGCAAACAAAGAAACTGACATACAAACACCAAGACCCGGAACAACTACTTGCGGATCACACAAATATTTGTTCCGTGCGGGGATCGAAGCGCTGCGCACGATTCAATCTCTTAGCCACGGCGCCAACCTTGTCGTATTTAAACTGGGTAGGTCATCCCATATTTTCCTTGAAGGCACCTGGACCTCATTCTAGGATAATTTTGCACTGGCTGTTCCAATCTGATATTTATGAATAGAACTGGATAGAACTTGCAATTATTTGTCGCTTAGCCCGACAGCTGTATTCAGAATTAAACTTATTTAAATGAAACTGAGTGACCCATTTAAACTTGATCGTTGATATTAAATATCTTAGTACAATCTAGAAACTATTCACTGGTCAACAAAGGGCATAGATTTATCTCTATTCAGCGGCAGCAGGTCCAGGCTTTGAATTGGTAGTGACCTAAGAGATAGTTATCATGAAATGACGTAACTGCTATCAAAGAAAAATGGACTGTATTGAAGAAAGGGGAAGGAACATAATAATATAATTACTTAGTAAATATAACTTTCTACCTATTTTTACTGTTACTATGCGTGTTCAGATTAGGGAAACCTACTAAAAATCTCTTAATCAAGTGACACAAAAATAATTATTATCTGGAAGGTAACATTCAGTAGTATTTATTAATTAGGCAGACATTCATTCTGTCTATGATTGTTATTGCTTACTTGTTTGCAGTTTCAAGTTTTTTTTTATCAGGAACGGATTTTTAAGCCTAGCTGTCTGTTTGGTCTTGTACTTTTTTATGTTGGCGATAGTACGACCTTAGCGGTCCAAAATTGCGCGGAGGCCCTATTATGAATGTGCACGATTTCAATAAACACACTTTTGTCTATTGGACCCGTGCTAAGCGATACCATAAGGCGATTGGCACACTGCCCCGCATCACGCAGCGGGCGCACGGTGACAAAGGAATGAATATGCGCGTGAATGCGTTTTCTGTGTGTTGGACTGTGCGTGTTTTCCATACAAACAGAGGTACTTACAAGCAACGGAAGAACACGCATCCACGCGCTACGCTGCATCTTGCGAGGCAGTATGAGAATCGCCAAAGAAAATGAAACCTGCTCGTTAAAAACTTCAGTAAATTGAAACACGAGAAAACTTTGAATTCGAAGGGTAAATTTTTTGGTAGATCCTATGCGTAGAAAAATCTTGGGTTCACACAAATGTGATTCGGAGTATGGTCAACCGGAGCGTATCTCGTCCCCTTTGTACTATTAACGGAGTACTGTTTGGAAACCCCTGACCAATAGTAGTAGTACAGTCATCATCATCATCTCAGCCATAGGACGTCAACTGCTGAACATAGGCCTCCCCGTTAGATCTCCACATCTACCGGTTGGAAGCGACCTGCGTCCAACGTCTTCCGGCGACCTTTATAAGGTCGTCTCTCCACCCTGTTGGTGGACATCCTACACTGCACTTACTTGTCCGTGCTCTCCACTCTAGCACTCTAGTACAGTCAGCTTTATAGAAATTTCAACCTCTTTTGTAGTGATGTAACTAACAAAAGGAGTGAGTTTTCTCTGAAGCTTACCATACGAGAGTAAACTCTGATGAAAAATCAGCACATTTATTATTAAAAATATAGTTACTTCATTCCAGATAGCAACTAACTGACAAGAAATTTCTCTTTTCCCTGAAAGATAATACAGCTGTTCAATAAATCAGTGGAATCCATCATCTCGGTCAGGATAAAGAGACCAAGGTTAAGATGGAACGACGAAATTTTTGCCAACTTTCTTCAAACTTTACGACTTTGTTTCAGAGTTTCAAAGCTAATAATTTTTTATCTTCTCACTCGAGATAGTCTTTGACAAAGTCGCGCGAAGCCTCGTTTACACAGGTCGTTTAAGTGGATCAGTAAGTACTGGATGCAGAGTACCTACTAGACCAAAGAAATTAAGTTTTATTTGTTAGTTTCTTTATTTTTGGCGTTAGTCTCTGACCTAAAACCAGTCCAGAAGGAAAGATGACAAGATTTAGATACTCAAAAGGAACAAGAACTCCGGCGCACTGACGGAACACGGCAAATACTGTGTGCCGAAGGACTTCCACAAGATGGCGGTCTCGAGGGGCGGCTAGGGTGAGGTCTACTACCGCCAAAAGAATCCCTCAGCCACCACTGGAGGTTAGTGGTGGTGGCCAGTCTAGGGTACAGTTAGCTTCAAAGAAATTTCACACCCTTTGGTAGTAATGTCACCACCAAAAGGGGTGAGTTTTTCTGAAGCTTTCCATACCTTGGTTATTATGGTACAAGGTCTTTGTCCAAGATAAGTATACTACTAGGATTTGGATCCAGGAAAAAATATGAAACTCTATTTGTTTTTGTAGTAATAAAGTCATACAAAAAATTTATGACATAAACTCGACGATATTTACTCGACCGCTCACTCGAGCAGTGCAAACGAAGCTTAAGCGTGCCGAAGTTATTTTGCTGGCAGTTCGCAATGATAACGGCACTAGCCTGATTCCCAGTCTATTGGAAGAGGAATGAGCTACAAGTTTTAATTGAAAACAAATGCCTGACTTGATTAGAATAATGCCCGACTGACTGGAATGTGAGCTCAATTATTTGTAGCGAATGCTCTCGTTTAAAAAAGTTTATTGAAAAAACAGTAACATTTAGAGTAACACAGATAAACTCTAGTTAATAAAAAAATGGTGTTATAGCCGAATATTAAATTAATTAAGGACGATTGTTTGTCACTCAATCTTGTCAAAACGACGTCAGTTAATTTTCGAATGACACACGATTGAAGCTACTGAAAACAATTTAAGCTTTGAATTTCTGGACAAAATCTTAGAGAAAATATAAAAGCTTGACTTTTAACTGTAGTAAGCGCCGTTTATTAGACGACTATGACATTCCCTTTTATACCTGACAGAAAAAGTTTACAGGGTAAACACCCAATTATTGACCGTTTAAGCAGAGAGCCTACGGACAAGCTCGTCAACGATGACTTAGAGACTAGCATAACTAGGGAAAAGCTATCCTCCACTCCTCGAACCCACGCGACCTTCTTCAAGTTCTGATGGGACCATTCCAGTCTGCTATTCCCTTCGTGACCTGCTACCACGTCATTTGAAGGCCTCACTTTTCTGCTATAACACACATTTTGTCCTTCCTTTTACCAGAATGTATGCATGTAAATATAATTATGAAGGCAATAATTAGTCAAGAAAATTAATTAACTGTGTCCAGTCTCTGTTGGCTTTTCACTTCAAAAGCAGTACCAACTAAAATACTCGCAGAATTATAAATTCATTTTCTCATTTTCCGTTTTAATGGTCGTTTCAGAATTTCTAGAAATTACTCTTGGTCGTTTGACATCTACGACTTTAATTTCTAATTAGAATAGATGGCTTCTTTCGTAAAAAAATTCTCGATTTTTCGGCTTCAATTCAAGTCTTAATGTGTTTTTTGGTTAGACTCATTAAATTAAGATTAGAATCTTTTTTTCTGTTCAGCAATACGACTTTAATCTTTAGCCGACCACTCGTTTTGATAACAAGTCTGGGTTTCTTTGTTTAAGTTTGAGTCGAAGAATAAATAATAGCAGTTTTTAAATTTGTACAGACTTGGGCTCTAAAAAGTGTAAATCTGTGTGGGTTTGAATTCAGATAGCTACACTTTGTACTTTGTTTAATTTATTTAATGGTAGGCTTTTGCTCTCAACATGCGCAAAGAAAACATCGTGAAGAAATCGACATGTTCAAGAATCAAAATAATATTCAAAAAAATGTGATATCCCTAACCCACACTCCACACTCCCTCTTCTTAGTGATCCTGTATGCCAACCGGGAAGAAGTAATAGCTGCTTGATCTAGCCAGCATATCCTGATTACTCATCATATACCTACCAATCTTCCTAAAATACAAGGATATACGTGACTCGTATCATTGCAAACACAAAGGCGGCTCGCAGTGTGCTCGGACGAGCCTTACCTACAGGTTGATACAGTACCGTTACATGCAACACTGCTAAGTGAGTACCCAGCTTTATGCAAGGCTTTCTCTGTTTAACCTTGAGTCAAATATTAAGAGTGAAACAGCCAAAAGTTTAGCGCGCATTCCGAGACACGGAAGAATCTCGGTACATAATCTTGGATCAATTATCTTGGAACCGACCTTGGAAAAAGCTGTTTCCACCGTTTTTCTTTTTTAATGTTAAATTCATAAAAAGACTCCTTCTGTCGTAGGTGAAGCACCAGGGTAAGATACTTACAGACAAAAAATCCACCCTGTTACAGTGAGTGCCCTTAAACATCCAGGGCCACGGTATCCTGTGTAGACAAACCCGCGACCCCGTAACTGCGCTGCGACCTCAAGACAGTCCCAGATGATCGTCTTCAGATTTTTTTGTTTAACCACAAATTCTTTTGAAAAAAACTAATTGTATTCTACAAATTCAGCGCTATTGTATTTTTAAGCGTCTAAGGTACGATTTAGACCAACCGGCCGAGCCTGGCGGCATTTTACAATGCGGTAAAGAACATTGAAATGTATCAACAGTAATTAAAGTTCATATTTGCATGAAAAGTTATCTGGATCGGCATCCCGTGACACGTAGCGACGTGTCCCGTAAGCTCCATACAAATATGAACTGTAACTACTGTTGATACATTTCAATGTTCGTTACCGCATTGTAAAATGCCGCCCGGCCCGGCCGGTTGGTGTGAATCGTACCTAACCCCGCAATTAAATCAAATCTGCTTATAATTCTAGTGTAACAACAGTATTTATGTACAAGGGATTTATATTCACCACTCTAAGCGTCTAGACGTCTCAATGTACTCCTATTTTATTGTGTTAAACAAAAAGCGACACTGAATACATTCTAAAATGTTAACTTTATTATTCTAAGCCCTGGATTTCTGAAAGCAGATTCAATTTGTTTAGCTGTCAAATGGCAAGTCAATATTGTTATTGTTGTTTGTTGTTGTTTTGGTCAACAAAATCACAATAGCGATGTCATAACAATATGATTTGAAAGTTTATATAACAATTACGATGGGTGCAACCGGAGGATCCAAAAAAATGCAAATTTATTTTAATAAACTAATTTATTACTGTATTACAAAGTATTGAAATTACGACTAATTATACTAAAGTGTCAATTGGTCGATGTCAGATCCAAAAGTGCCGCTCCACGTTTTTAAGTTTCTATGGAAAGGTTCGATTGACGTCAATTGGTCACGTTATGCTGAGCTTGCGTTTCGTGCCCATAGGTGCCGTGTGCAATGTATATGCAGGTATGCCGATGCAGCGATCTATTAAGGTTGGCCATGCGTAACACCTCCCCCCGTAGAACAGCGAGTATCGATGGACTTGTTCAAGATGGTCGCTGGTAGACATCCAGGGTCAATCCTTATTTGGCTTGGGTTGATAGTGCGTGGTGACGGGATTGCATAGACGACTTCAGGGTTGCTGTTGAAGTTTTCTGTGATTTCTCTGGATGCTTTTCTTATGCGTAGCCGACGATAGATTAGAGTGGCGATGAGTGCACATGTACCGGATAGTGCGAGGTACATGGGTATAGTAGTGTGATAAATGACGGGATCGGTGACGTCATCTAAATGTACAGGCAGTTGCGTCGCTATCTCGTTGCTAAGGGTGTGAAGTTTTTGTAGATTTGGCGAATTTAGGATGAGCTTCGGATGATTTTCAGGCCTCGTCTCGTTGTATAGGGGCATCTCAATGATCTTCACGACATGTCCTTTGATGTGGTCGTCAGTGTTGGAGATAGTGAAGGCGGGTGTTCTCAGGTTACAGTTGAGGGGAATAATTGCCAAATAGCTGCCTCGTAGGGTCCGATATTGTTCTTGACCGCAAGACATCTTCACTTTTGTTGGTACAGGAAAACTTAAGGTATAATGCTTGTCGTCCAGGGTTTCCAGGGCTTCGGTGGTGAGAGCTACGGGTGTCAACTTGCAGCTGGGTTGAAGTTCTTGATGGACTATGAGATGCTGGATACAATCTGGTTTGCTCTGGATTTGTAGGTTGGCTGTTGACTCACAGAGATATATGGAGTTTACCTTCGGACATTCTGTCTCTATGTACCTAGAGTCTGAGCTAGAGAGTGCTACGAAAGGTGAGGGTGGTATAAGAGTTTCGTGGTTTCTGTTAGGAACAAGGGAAAGTTTATACAAATTATATGTGGAGGAAACAACTATCGGGACTTTTATAACTACTACTATCTGCTTATTAGAATAGAAGTAACCTAGTTTAATTATTTCATAAAAATGCCTAATTTCTACGTCAAGGATTTCGTCATTAGCATATAAAATCCTTAATTTATCTAACATATACTTAATTTCATCTAAATTAAATAGAGAGTACGGGGTACTCGACGCACGAATAAATGTTAGGGTGTTCTCTAAACTTCGTAATTCTTCATAAAGATCTTCTACATTATCTCCTAAGATTAACAGATGTTGGGCCAGATGGGCGTATTTAATTAAATCTGTATCCCTATTAGCGTTACTTTCCAAAATTAAGTTTAGTGCTTTGTTCATCTTATCTTGATTTGAAATTATACTATCTATTATTTGAGAGCTACGTGAAATAAATTTACTATTTAAACTAATATGGTTATTAATTTCTAATTCTAATTTATGCTCATTATTACGTAAGGTGTTTATGGCGTTTTCGTATTTAAGTGCATCGGTGTAGTCTAAATTACCAGAAATTGATTTTATTACAGAACCCAAACCGTCGATAAGGCCTCTTTTACTACGCGTTGATTCAAACATACTAATTTTACTAGTAATTAAATTGATTTTACTATTGAGATGTTTCAGATGAGGGTCGAATAGGAATAAGGTTTTATTGTTAACTAAGGGACTTAATTCAGCCATCTGTGTTTTTACCACTTCAATTTGAAGGTGGATATTCTCTAAATCTATATGACTTAGGAAAGAATGGAAATGGGAAACGATCTTTGCCGCTCCTAATTTGAAGGGAAGTAGTCCTGGTCCATTGTCAAGTGATTCAACTGTTATCTCTTGTCCTTGGGCCGGATGTAGGGTCATCAGCCATAGTATTATCCTGTAACAAAGTGGGATCTTTAGGACTTCGCTTAAGGCGAGATTTTGCTACTGGACCGCGTTTCTTCTTCGTATAGATGTGGATTGGAAGATCTGCGAGTACAGTATCTTGCGTATAACGCGGGGCTAACTTCTGTCGAGACGCCATGGGATTGCGTACAAAGATTTGCTGGTCAGGGGTATAGTCCTTCTCGGGTTCTCTGTCCTTGTTACGGGTTTCAGTCAGTTGTGTCCTGTCATGTAAGGATGTCTGGTTAATAAGGTCGTATACTTGACTCATTCGTTTCCTATGGTCTTGTGAGTACTGTTGCAGTAAGTGTTCAGATAGGTCAATATCTATTGGGTCTCGAGGGTCAAAGTGTCCAGTTATCAAGTCCAAAGGTCTACATTTTGTGAAGCTATGGATCGAACTGTTGTACGCTAAGATGGCATAAGGCATAAGATTAACGACTGGTTCATTTCGTCTCTCTAATTTCAACAACCTAAGATGTTCTAAAATGGTAGAATGGAACCTTTCTACTATGCCATTGTCGTTAGGGGAATGCGCTAATATTTTATGGTGAATAATTTTATGAGTTCGGCTGAATTCTAAGAAAATCTGATTTGTGAATTCAGGGCCTCCGTCCGTGACAATAGTCAATGGGACCCCATGGTGGGTGCAAAATACAAGTAGAGCTTGTACTACACTTAAAGCGGTGCTATCTCTAAGGTGATAAGCTTGTGCATACTTAGAGAAAGCGTCTACAATGGTAAGGAATTTCTCTGTTTGAGCTGTGAACAGATCTAGATGGATAATTTCAAAAGGTTTACTAGGGGGTGGTACAATGTTAAATCTTTGTTTGATGGGATGACGGTCGTACTTAGCCTGACCACAGATAGTACACTCATTTATGTACTTGGAGATGTGTTCTTTCATCTTAGGCCAGTAGAATTTAGAAGATAAGGCTAAGTAACATTCAGTGATACCGCGATGATTTGTTTTACCTTCGTGGTATTTCTTTATGATGTCTTGTTGACGCAGGTAGTCTTTAACATTCTCTAATTCAACTTTAGTTAGAACCATGTTCATTGAAGAGCTTTTGAAGTTGTATTGAATTATGGGGATTATTTTATACATGGCAAGAGGAGGATGGATGATTAAACCGGTTTTGACTTTAGGGTTCACATATTCTTTAACTGCATTAATAACGTCGTTAGTCAGGTTAGACTCAGATAGTTGAATGGTAGTTCGGGTATGCGTTTCAAATGGCTTACTCACTGTCGGTCGTTTTTTAATATCGCCTACAAGTACAAAACAGATTTGTCTACTGAATTTATTTAAGGGTTCGTCTGATATTGGCACTTCTAGAATAGGGGCTTCGTTACTAGTGTGAACAGTTGCCGTGTCAGAGTTGTCGAGTATGTCAGGGTTGTTTGTAGGGGCTGTCAGTGTTTCAGAGCCTGCTGTTGAGTGAGGCTTTTCAGATACATTTACCGCTATAGACATAGCGTCTTCGTTGTTGATTTCAATGCGGGACAATGCGTCGGCGTTAGTGTTCTTTTTGCCTTGCTTGTATACTGTAGTAAAATTGTATTCACTCAACTTAAGTCTCCAACGTGTGAGTCTGGAGCCTGGTTCTTTAAGGCTCATAACCCATTGTAAGGGTTTATGGTCTGTAACTATCTTAAACTTTCTCCCAAACAAGTATGGACGAAAGTATTTAGTAGCCCAAACTATGGCTAATAACTCCTTCTCGATTACACTATAGTTAATCTCACTGGAGTTTAATGTTCTAGACGCGTATGCTAAGGGCTTATCTTGTCCTATAGGTCCTTGAGAAAGGACAGCTCCTATGGCGTAGTTAGATGCGTCAGTCGTAAGCACAAATTCCTTAGAAAAGTCAGGGTACTGCAGTATAGGGTCGTTAGTCAGTAGTAACTTGCATTTTTCAAAACAATCGATGTAGTTAGGGTCATTGAAGGTGATCTTAGAACCTTTCTTGAGACATTGCGTCATGGGTTTCGTAATGCGCGCAAAGTCAGGAATAAATTTCCTATAGTATCCTAACAGGCCTAAAAAGCGTTTGATCTCGGTAGCTGTCTTAGGAATAGGGAATTTCTGGATGGCAATGATCTTATCAGGGTTAGGCTTAATACCGTCCTTACTTATTACGTGACCTAAGTATGAAGTTTCAAGCTTTAAAAACTCCGACTTATCCATCTGGATCTTAAAGTTTGATTCCCTTAATCTCTTGAATACTTTTTCTAAATTTATCATGTGTTCCTGTAAGGAGACACTAAAAACGACTATGTCATCCAGATATACGAGACATATGACATTTTGGAGGTCCCTGAGGACATTATCCATCACACGTTGAAACGTGGATGGAGAATTTTTGAGACCCATGGGCATGCGTAAAAATTCAAAGTGCCCATGTTCTACATTGAAGGCCGTTTTGTGAATATCGGCTGGGTCCATTTCTACCTGGTAAAATCCACTTGCAAGGTCTAGAGTTGTGAAGTAATGACAGTTACCAAGTTTATCTAAGATGTCATTAATATTGGGGATTGGGTACTTGTCATCGAGGGTTTTCTCATTGACTTTACGAAAATCAATGACTATGCGCCATTTAGTCTTTCCGGACGCATCAGATTTTTTTGGAACTACCCAGATGGGTGAGCTCCAGGCTGACTGCGAGGGACGGATTATCCCTTGGTCTAACATTTTGCTAATCTGATCCTGAACTTCCTGTCTGTGAACAAAGGGATATCTATAGGTCTTAGTATAGACAGGTAATTCGTCGGTGGTATGAATACTATGCTTTATCTTATTGGTGAAAGTTAGAGGTTCACCATCGATATAGAAAACGTCAGCATATTGTGCACAAAGAGATTCTAAGTTGGCTCGTTCTTCAGGATTCAGATGGTCAGTGCGTAGTTTTGATAATACCTCGGATACGCGATCGCTAGGCTGATAGATAGTCGCGCTTTGCTCGTTAAAAAGTTCCGCGGTAACTGGCCTATCCATTGAGAAGACTACATCGTGTTTAGTTGGATTAATTATTTCTATGATGCCACGGTTATTTTTAACAGAAGTAACACAGTCGCGAATAGTGCAATTGGAAATAGTCTGCTCTGATATTATTACGTCACCATCATGAAGATTAATGGGGACTCTAGCTAATTTGGATGAATTAGCGGGTACTATGTCCTCGTAAAGATTACAATTACGTGAATCATACATTCGCAAGGGATTAGATGAATTACGTGTAACAAGAACCTTATTCTTTAAATCTATATTAGACTCTAACTTTTCTAGTAAATCTAAGCCTATTAAGCCGTCAAAATAATTGTGGAACTTGTAAATGTACAGGGTAATGTCACAGGTTTCTTTAAATTCCGGGAAGCACGGTATAGTAATGGAATAATTATTACGAGTTGTCGCGTGGATGTTAGTGACTTCGAAAGGCTCATAATTACACTGGATATGATGATAAAATCTTTCTACAACGTTCGGGCTAATAAAAGATAGGTTCGCACCGGTATCTACTAATAGTTTAATGGGTGGATTAGCAATCTGAATGAATGGAAGTTGTCTCTGGGTTTGTAAGTTGATCTCTATTTTGGTTTGTCTGATTTCGGGGCTGTATGAAAATCCTGGCCTTCAGCAGACATCCCTTGGGCAGATGTTCCTTCAGGCACATTCTGATGTTCCTCCACGTGCACAGGAACATAATCACTATGAGCTAGTGGCTCATACACAGGTTCGTAATTGTAAGGTACGGGGTAGAACTGGTCGTAATAGTCATTATAGGCATAGTCAGGGTACTCATAATAGTCGTAAAAGTCTACTTCGTTAACATTCGTCTCACGAGTCTTAAAGTAGTTACTGGGAGGTGGATTTCCTTGTTGAGTCCAGTCATGTCCTGTCGAAGGTCTCGGCATAGGTTTAGGAACAAAGTGGCTTACACCACTCATGGGCTTAGGACCATTATTAATGGGCGTGAACCAGGCCTTTGTTGAGGCAATCGGAACAACGTTGCTCTGGGGCCTATAGTTAGGCGGGGGTGCGCTTAACATTTGTTGGGTTCGCGTGGGACCGCGATTGAAAGGCACTTGGGGTCTCCAAGCTTGCATTGGCCTTGGCGGTTGTGGCTGATAAAAACTTTTAGAGGGACCGGGCTGATTAAACGAAACGTTAAACAACGTAAATAAAACAAAAATAAAATAAAAACACGCAACGTAAAACAAATAAACACAACCGGCGCTGAAAAAGTGACCTGGGCTGTGGAGTATGCAAAGTAAAAAATGGCTCAATATAATACTCTCCTACGTACCTGGGATGAAATAAATGAAGGAAGACGTAGACCCCCCCTGGGCCAACAGGTCTCCGCTCCCCTCCGACCTCCGGCAAAAGGGTCGGTTAAACTTACGACGGACGGTACGACACGAACGATACGACGACGGAACGAACGGGAACCGGACGGGGATAGGAGGGCGGACGATTATCGACGACTCTGCGACGACGCGTTACGGACGACGACGGGGGGACGACGGACGAACGGGACGGGGACACGGCAACGACGGACGGACGCTGGCCTGTAAGTACACGAAATACAATGGGTGTTAATTTGAATTTTTCCATCTCCTATGTCCTTTTTCCATTTTTTTCCCTGCTCCTTCCCTCGTGCACAAACCTCGAAGCCTTTTCCAATGGTGTCCGGTCGCATACACCTAAATAACGCCATTAATACGACGAACGGTAATACGGCGTAGCAGCGCGAGCCTAAAGGTTTCTTTTAGGGCCACGAACGAATGCCCTGTAGGGTTAATTTTTGATAATTATTATAGTGCCCCCGTTTTGGCTTAGAGATGGTAATAGATATGGACTCCAATGCGGGTCACATAGGTCATAATTGTGACTAAATATAAAGTTTGGGCACTTTTTCGTAAAGTCCGGGTGGTGAAATTAGTTTGTGTAACAGAGCGGAGGGCCAGGATCATGGTATAAGGTGCAAGAGCGGTGGGGAAGGAGTCGTGCGGGGAGAGAATTACATCGTCAGGTACCCGGCTGGTTTCCGAAAGTTATGAATAATCAGGGCGGTTTCTAAATATCTCTTCTAATTACATACCCGGCCAGTTTTCGGTTCGGGAATGCCGTTTTGAATTTTTATAATAGTGCGGGGGGGCGGCATTTCCCGGTAACTTTATTAAGTATGCCGTTCAAAGCAGGATAAATTACTTAGTGTTCGTACCTGGGCTCTCTGGCCTGAACATTTCGCGACAAGTTGGTACATAAAAACAGTACAAAAACCGCGTGAGCCCGGCGTTTTCGGGTTCCCGGTCGAATTCGGGACGAGGCGTAAGAGAGGCCATTGTAAACGCGTTGATCTATACCAAATCGGTACTCATTTGGTTTAGTTAAATTATTCTCTATAATAGTAAGATTCTAAAATATCTACACTTTCCACTAATCTTCTAATATAGTTCTAAATAATTAAATAAATTCTAAAGTCCTAGTCGCATCGATTTGCGAGTTTTTTCCTATTAGAAATACTCGACTTTAGGATCCCGCGTGATTATACGTGGGTGAAAAAAATTTGAAAGTTTAAAATAGAAACACTTTGAGGAATTAAAAACAAAGGAAACCACACAGAAAAAAAAAGGAAATTCACAAAGGATACTAAAACATAGGAAGGGAGGGGCGAGCAACGCTAGTAGATCTAGTAGAGCTAGGTACTACCCACCACAATCTGCTCTCTCCTGTGGTATCGAGATTTCGGATAACCCTCCCGTAGCCGCACAACCCTAGGTCGGAATAGAGGAAAGCCCGTTGGTCGTGGCGATTCACTGAATTTACTCCTGGACTATCCTACCCCTAATCCTAACCGAACTCGGCCAATTACGATGGGTGCAACCGGAGGATTTCCAAAAAAAGGGAATGCAATTATTTTTAGATAAACTAATTTTATATTACTACTGTATTACAAAGTATTGAAATTAACGACGAATTAATACTAAGTGTCAATTGGTCGATAGTCAGATCCAAAGTGTCGCTCCAACGTTTTTTAAAGTTCTATGGAAAGGTCGATTGTTGAACGTCAATTGGTCACGTTATGCGTGAGCTTTTGCGTTTCGATGCCCGTAGGGGCCGTGTTCGCAATGTATATGCAGGTATGCCGATGCAGCGATCTATTAAGTGGCCATAGCGTAACAAACTCGACATAAATGTTGGTTATGTTAACAATGTTAAGAGTTAATCTGTATGAATCATGCAGCAGCATTCTGTCCTAAGTACTAGAGAAAACAGCTCATTATTGAGGGCGCAGTAGCCTTGAGGTACTTTGAAGTATTTTATATGTTTTATTACTGTGGCCCGTAAGTCCACCGTTGTACATTGTTTGTGCATAAAGTTTAAATAAATATAAATACTTACAGTAAATCCTAGCCTCTTCTATATGGACTTGTCCCTGCACGTTGCTAATTTCAGATCGGTAGCTGACAAGGTTGGCCCGCTGACTGCCTGGCCCACCTCCAGTCCCAGTTGGCATGGTGCTGAATGGTCAAATGCCTTTTTTGACTTGTGTGCTTCCTAATCTGCCCACACCTGAATGGAATAAAAATCAGTTGTAGTCTAAGTTCCTAGGTTAAAAGGTGTAAATAGAATAAAAACCAATATGGTAGACGTTTCAAAGAAATGAAAAAAACACAAGATTGTGGAGATCTTCTCTTATGGGTGGCCATCCGGACACCAATAGCTTACTGTACTATCATTGTTTTTATTTATTGAGAGTAATTTCTTGTAGTAAGAAGGTAATGTTTAGTTGAAGTTTATTCTCAAATATTGCTTCTTATTTATGGTTTGGGTGTGTTTATGGCATGTGCGCAATAAACGGTTTTTCTTCGTACTATGGGTGTCAGAGGTTGATCAATCTTCATCATTATCAAAATCCCCAGTCGATAATAACAGAGATTGGGATTACAAGCCAACTTCATAACCGCAAGGTTATGTCATTATACAAAACCCTTGAGAAAGTACTTGCTGCCCACACTCTACCATCACACCAGTCTAATCAAAAATTTCATCTAGATCCCCTTAATTGTTTTCCACTTGTCTGTTAGTCTTCGATCTAGATCGAGCCCATTGTTTTAATTACTTAGTCATGATAAGAACTGTTGATTTACTTACGTTTCCGTATATTCAACAGCGAGCGTTGCCAATAATAGTGCTCAGGACTTGCTCGAACTCTGATTTCCATAGACGGACTCCATAGTGTGTCACTAAATTTAATCATCGTAACACATATCACATATAAAAATGGATTGTTTTGGAAGCATCTAAAAGTTATAATAACACTATTCACATTATTAATTGTTTTAAACTTCTTGACGTGTCACTGACAGCCTGACAGCTAAAGTTTCGATACCATAAAACATATTTTTGTTTTTTTATCGAACAAACAATTCGAACACAACATCGCGACCCGTAATGTTACATTGGCTACGAAATGTTTGTCGTTATCTCAGATAAGACGATGACAATTTAAAGATATCGTTTTCGGGACAAAGCGATGTTACTTGGTCAAGCCCCTGAGGCTGCTTGCACTTTATCTATTGCGACAATAGTAAGGCAGACCGCAAGAATGTTTCCGGGTGCTGGGTGGTCTTGAATGCTGAACTAACCTAATAGAGTAAAAGTGGTAAACCTTTATGGAATTAACTTTTAATGTAAATGAAATAGTTTGTGATAGTCCGATTGTTTGAAGTTTACTATTATTCTTAAAGAATGAAGATTGTATAGTAAAGGTGCTGTCCTCCCTCCACCCAGGTTGGAAGGGACTTTTCAAACTCTGACTAAAAATCTAACGAAGTTCCTTTGATTGCCCTTTCTTTGTTGGCTGTATAAAGCGTTTAAGACCCTTGCTTGTGTTTTCAGTTTTTAAAAATTAACTGGCTTTCTCTTTTTCGCACACCTAGGTCTCTCTCGGCTCTTGCTCTGTACTCCAGACGGCTCAGAACCACAGATTGTATTAGTTAAAATATTTAATAAAACTCGGTAAAACAGTATTTATTGTTTGACGGCCATGATTCCCATCAGCCAGGACAGACAGTCAGCACGAGTTTTCAGTATGTGAAGACGTAAAGTAACTGCAATTGTATCAATTTCAAATGGACAAGTTTCAAGGAAAAAAGGGAACAGCGCACCGTGGTGCGAAGAAAGGGAACTAATTTTTTGTACGTCTCAAATACTGGAAAACGCGTGTTAAGGGTACTGGTGTCGCGAATATTATGACCTATGACTTTGTTAAAACAAAAATACACTTCAGGACAAAAATACCGACCTACGACAACTTTTCTGCTACGGTACCCCCCCATACCAACCCACACCAAAAAAACTGAGCTGGGGTAGGGGGGGGGTCCGATAATTTTATAAGACCCCTACACGATTTTTAATTGTTCTCTCGTTGATTTCTGTAGGTTTTCCCGTTTTATGGGCATAGCAAAGTTTATTGATTGGAAGGGATAATTTAAGAACACTAAAAGAAGAGGAATAAAAGGATATAAGGAAAATCTGCTGTTTTATGTCCAATATGAGGTTGAACAGATGTTGTGGTATTTTTTTAGTGTTGACTGAATTTAGGATTTGTATTTAATTTGGGTTTTACACATTGATGTATTCGAACTACCTGTGAGTTAAATACTTCTTTTTGAGGAAAAACAACGTTTAGTTTTTTTATGTAATTTTTAAATTAACATTATTGAAAGCCTTTTAAAACATAATAGTAGAGACACAAATATTAAAATTAAAGACATTTTTATTTCTTTAATAAACGTTGCCCACACATATCTTCCATCTATACAACCCCCACGCCAGACCGAACAAATACGTCTTGCAGATCTGCAAATATTTGTTTCCGTGCGGAATCGAATCCGCGACAAGCCAGCTTAGCAATTCCGAATCGCTCAGCCACTGCGCTAAACCGTGCCGATAGTACACCACTTTAAACACTGTTCTTTTTCAGGCCTGAATTTTTGTGTAGGAAATCATACTATATGCGGTTAGATTGAAGCCAGAAATACATTGATACAAATACGCTGACATTCCGAATCAAAGTTATAATTTGCTGTTTTAAGTTTTTTATTTGGAAGTCAGACGTTTCCGGGAAAAAAGTTTTTGGCGAACCATTTATGGTTTTTTGCCTTGCTGATGTCCTTTTTACTTCTAAGAAATTCTGTACTTAGAAAGTTTTGTTTGTATATACAATCATCAGCATCATCAGCCTAAATGTTCCCACTACTGGGACACAGCGGTCCGCTCTCTGAGAGAGGGAGTGGGCCATAATCCACCACGCGGGCCCAGTGCGTATTGGTAGATGTCCATATCTTCGAATTTTTTTTGATTCTAGGACATGGCCGGTTTTCCTCACAGATGTTTTCCTTCACAAACCGTGTTGAGAGCAAGTGGTGGATGAACAAATTCCACAAAGTATGCGCTTGGAGGGGTTCGAACCCACGACGCGACAACTACAACTAATGGAAAATCGGCGGGACCCGAATCGAAGTTTGTATCTACATTATTAACGTAAATCTTTCATAAAAAACTTTTTTTGCTCCACACCAAATAGTCCACAATTTTGATATTCTATTTTTTTTCCAATGATTAGTCTGATACAGAATGGAAGAAAAAAAAAAAAAAAAAAACGTGGGTTGCGCTGACGCCAAAGCGAAAATGGATAAGGGCAAAAAGAGACGATGATGAATGACAGTTTTTTTTCCAAAAACAATTATCTTAATAAATTCCAATGGTATTGATGTAGCACATCGGAAACACAGGAGAGATGTCTGGTAAATAAAATTGGCGTCCCTTTTTTCTGATCAGACATTCCACCAGAAGCCTGGCGTAAGACGTAGTAGGCAAAGGTGACATTTGTGATTGGCATTGAGCTTTCTAAAATGAAGAAGAAAGAAGACGTTTTATTGGCACGTGCCACAAGTAAACACAGTAATAAGAACGAAACAAACCGAAAACTTAAAACTAAATATTTTTAAAAACCAAAAAAATGCATTTTCATGTCATGACAATATTTGAATCCAAATTTGATAATTGAGGCAAAGGGGGTGCCCTGCGGGTGATCACAACGTACACTGGTAGAATCGTGGGTCGGACCCAGCCAGAGCGCATTAACGTTTGTAATTATTTCATCACGACTGCTCTCAAAACGGTGAAGGAACCGGCATGGCCTAGACCAAAAAGTCATACAAAATTGAGATATCTAACCATCCCGCAGTGGGCCGCATGGTGTATGCTGCCTACTCCTCTCACAGAGAGGAGGCCTTTTATGTTCAACAGTTTAATTAAAGAACATTATCAGGGTCGATCATCAAAAGATACATCTTCAACGTAAATTCTAAGTATTCCGGTAAACGACCACAACTCCACCATCTCCCACTTCAAAATCCCAAATATTTGGGTAACAGCTTTAACGGTGATGGCTTGCTAAATGCCGCTTGTATGCACTTATTTTTTTCTTTGACGGGAACGGAGACATGCAGTATGCACACAAATCAAAAGAACGTCCGAATAACCACTAGACAGTGTGGAAATCGTTTCAATCAAAACTTGCTCGTTCTGCATCCTTGTTTTGTTGACTTGAGGGACGTACAGTCACAAAAGAATTTGGGAGCGCACGGGTAGCGCAGTGGCTGACGATTTGTACTGCTGTCAAGCGGGTCCGGTTCTATTCCCGTACGGACAATTTGTGTACATCTACAAATAGTGTGTTTTTCGGGTACTGGGGATGTGTGGTGTGAAGGTTCGCTGTTTTGTAACGCACCCCGCACGGAAAGGAAAAATTCCTAGCGGGGGCAACCGTTCTTTTCAAGTTTAAAAAAACAATCCCTATCCTTTGGGTAACTCACAACCATGCAGTTTTTATTATGAAAGTAAACACAATCTAACTGTAATCTGCATGCTTACCATGACGTCACCAGTAACTCATAATTCGCCCATGTAATAACCAGTCTTAACATCTTTTTCTGCTGGATACTGTCCCAGATTGCAATTCCCCAACAGTTCAGAATAATTCCGTAATGGACCAGTCCAACGCGAAATCAACTGGACTAGACATTTTTATGGTAACGCTTTTAGGATAGAACTCTTTTGTGAGGGAATGGAGATTCGAGAAGAGCTTGTGAAGATTTTTATACAGGCTGTATTTTTTAAAGTACGTACGAAGTAATTAATGGTGCCATCTAGTGGTCTTTAGTCGCAATGAAACTGCTGAGGCTTTGAAGTTTTAGATTTGGGTTCCATGTTGAGCAAGTCGGCACGCAGCCGCGTGTTCGACGAGGCGCCTCAAATAGCTGTCAGCAAGATGACGGGCGCCAATCTCAGAGGATAAAGCCCTGCCGGGGTCGCGGGGACTCTACCTACCGTAACCCGGAACATAAAGGGCGATCGAAGAACACCGTGGATTTTAGTCATACAAGTCTGCAGTAGAACAGTCGGTCCTCATTGGATGATTTACCACTTAAAAAAAAAAATGTTGACCAATGTGTATTTGTTTTTTCTCAGAGAATCTGTCTCTTCAGGAGGAGCCTTGGAGTCCTGTAATGCTTTGTGCCAAAAACAAAAATCGCAAATGAAAAGTTCATGGAAGATTTTGAATTGAATAATAAAATATAAGCCAGTATCACACGGTTGACGGGAAGGGAGGGATAGAAGGGGGCCAGTATCCACTGTTGAACGGGAAGGGAGGAGGGCGGGCCCTTAGAGCCCGAAGCCTACCGGGTCGCAGGACTAAGGAGCTTCGTACCCGGAACGTAAGGGCTAATTGAAGGACAACCGAGGATTGGATTTGGTCAGTAAAAGTTGACAGTTTCTCCCCTGGCCTGCCTTGGGTACTAGGACTCATTTGATGAGCTTATCAAGATAAAAAGTATCACGTGTTGTCAAAAATGAATAAAATAATCAGTATGTAAATCAGCGGCCGACGGCGGAAACGTTTGAAGCCCGCATTTTGTGTGAGGCGGAAACCTCGTCAGGGCCGACCTGTTTTCGTCCTGCTTTGTACATTGTTGTTTTTATTGTATGAAATAATGCAGAATGAGTGAATTAAATAATAGTTTTCTCTTTTTGTTGATTACTGCTTGCATTAGTGACGTGAAATCTGTTGGAAAAATATTAAATAAATGGAAGCTAGATTGTTTTAATATTAAACGCATTAAAGTTAGTTGTAGTTTAAATTTAAAAGCCCGTGATTTTCTGTGTCCTTTGATTCGAACCTCGTCACGCAACGTCGTGGTAGAGAGTTGGTTGGTATGAATTGAAGAATTTGAGCGCAAGCAAGACTCCAGTGTGATTTTAAAACACGCAAAAAAAAAAGAGGTCATAAGTTCAAATCCATGTCGGGGTCAAATTTTTTTCAACAGAAAATGTAGAAGTCTTATTAGGCAATTGTTGTTCGTGTATTTTACGACTATTCTCTTTTTAGGCTAAATAACCTAAAAATTGCCAAATGCAATAGCTCATAAAACGCTGGAACTCAGAATCCGTTCACACTGCAATGATTGTGTAAGATCATCAACAAATGTCTTATTACGTAAACTATCGCGCCTCTTATAAGTCAACTGTCGAACGATACTCAAGCGTTTTTCGCAGAATTCCATAATAACACAATATTTGGCTTGTCCAGTAACAGCAATGTTGAGATGCCATCAGTCTAACTAACATCCTGTAGGTGCACATTAGGTTGAGAGATTGTTCGTTCAGAAACAGAATGTTTGCTGCAGGGACTTATGTGACGGATCACTTTGTGAAGCTGTTTTACAGGATGTAAGGCCACGATATACATAAGCTTGTCCTCGGAGCTTGTAGAGAGCTCAGTTTTCTTTATTCTGCGCAATGAAGGAGGCCCTTCGTACACAATACACGCAATTCTCCGATACCTTATGACTTTGT
>JAPNUC010000074.1:0-29536 GCA_028554685.1 Agrotis ipsilon | reverse complement strand
ACAACTTTAAAAGAATATTAACACAAATGTGTTGCTTCAATTCGATAGACGATTGAATTCAAAAACGACCACATTTCGTACTTGAATTCCTTCAAGGACCAATATAAGTGGCGTCAGGGACTAATTTATCCTGACTTGGACAATTAAAACATATTCAAAACTAGCAATTACTTATTCATTACGTAGAAAACGACCTGACTTTAAGCTTTATTTTTTAACTTTAAAATTGCTTTAGTTCTAATGTCTTGCGGATTTTATAAAGTTGAAGGCATTCAATGTGAAACTTTTTTTGGACTGCATTGATATTTCTATTCTGGATTTAGTATTAATGCTGGAAATTAAAAAGGTTGATACCCCAATACCCGATTAGATTTGTAAGGGTCAGAAACCCCAAAGAGAACAACGTTAAGTAAAAGAAATTATATTTTTAAAGTTTGAAGTCACTGAATATAATCGAAATTTAAAATTAAACTTTGCATTTATATTACCTTATTAACATGTAAAAAATGACGTGTTCAAACGTAATCAAAAAGTTAATTTAAATACAAAATGCGATACACAAATGAACGATTCAAAATGCGTACTAATTAATATCACATTAAAACATCAAAGAAGACAATTTTACAAAAACGAACTTTTTTGCATACAATATAAATTCATTTAATGATATTAAAAAGCCAAAATGATTACTATGTTGGCGTGTACATAACGGTGTTTCTGATGCATTCCCCAATTTGTTTGGAAAAATATTTATAAATCAAGGTATTATCTTCAATTAGTGAACAAAGCAGAAACATTTTGTTTCATTGAATCAATTGGTATTTGTTTGACGCAATTTTATTGCAAACATCTAAATCATTATATTATAAACATAATTAGTTTTGATTATTTTAGCGTCCCTATTTGAGGATATGACATTGGTCAAGCGAATTGTAGTTTTGTTGTAAAACCCAAATGCTTACATTATTTTAAGACACCTGTTGGGCTACCAATTATATTTATAATGATATATAAAAGCACCTTTACTTAACTTTTAACGGCTTTCGAGCTATGGTTGCAATGGAGGTCTTTCTGATAAGTTTATTGAATTTAGTATGCATTAATCCGTTCTTTAGTACGCTTCTTGTTGTGGAAATATTACTGGCCATAGTTAAATATTTCCTAAATGAAATCGATTATCACACAATTTGAAATTCGATTATGTTGAGTTTTATAAAAACTTCCCAGGACACTTCACCGGCCATCGTAATCTCGGAACATAAAACCCGTCGTTGGAAATCACAAAACCCGTACTCCCAAACCTTGCACCAACCCAAAAGAGTTGCGTGCACACACTACAGCCCAACAATTCCATTGTGACGGGCGGACAACACTTTTAAAGCCGTAAGTTAATAGATGAGGCTGGGCCGTGCTGCTTTTTATTTCGCCCCTAATGCTTTTTCACACTTTTTATTATGAGCACTTTTATAATTATTATGAAACGATTTGTTTTGTTTCAAAGAGGAATGGTAGGTGTTGATTTTATTTGCTTAGGGTTATTTATGCGGCTATTTCTAGCGTTGTGGGGTGAATTAATCTTTATATTTAATTAATACATGTGTATTTTTTATATTGTGGTTGTTAATCACGGCTGATGAACTTTGCTGTAAAAAAGGCAGTTTTTATTGTGAGTTATCTTTTTGATTCGTGGATGACATCTTAAATTAAATATTTTACTGGGTAATCGTTTTATTTTGAAATATCAAGTGAAGCAGAACATGGAAGCAGGGAAGATGTTGAAAATAATATAATAATAAATAAATGGTTTTTGCCCAATCACGGCCCTCACCAACATCAAGGGTAATCTATAATTATACATCACTATTATTAAATCAAAATAAGGCCATGGACGCATTAGCAAACCAGACAGCGATGAGAATGGGGGAGAACGATGAAAAAAAAAGGCCCATATTTATTCCGCATCCAAAAAAACCTTCATACCTGATAGAAGGCGCCGCTGAAATGTCGAGGGGCCGCAACCACACGGGCAGACGGGCCGAACTAAAATTGGGGAGAAAGCGATGCCGCAGATAATAGCAGAGAACGTCGCCGCAGATAGGAAGCCAGACCAATAACCAACGTTCACGTTTTATAGAAGAAACCCGCAAACAATATAACAAAATCCACATAACCTAAATCTCGGAATATCACGCTCAAACTGAGCCGAAATCTAGCTCCAAACAGGCTGAGCCTCGCCTAGCCGTTCGCGCCATCCTGCTTTCCTGCCGCGTCTCCCCCACCTCTTGGGCTCTCCCCCCTCGCCGCCAACTTCTGAGCGAAGGTGCGTGGGTTCAGTTGACCCCTATGTTTTGGTTTATTTGTGTTAACACATTTCTAAATTAGGTTTGTATGTACGTTTGTGAAAAGCGAACCGGAATATCGTTTACCATGTAAGGGGTAAAGTGTGAGTGCAATAAGGCTTGTTGTAGTATGTTTCGTAAATTCCCTTTCGTATGGCGGTCGGCAGCTTACGATCAGTGCATCGCTTCAGGCCGTTTAGATCTTAGGGTGCGGAGCTTTGGTCTGGGGGCGGGGGAAAGGAGTGGTTAGTGACAAGTGTAGGGGCAGATTGTGTACCCGGACTTCAAAATAGAAAGGAGGTTATCACCTTGCGGACGGGATGTGTTGTGGGTTTGTGTTGTTTTGCTGTGTGGTGGTGACTGCGCGCGTACGGCGGGGGGGTGAACCGAGTGGGCAGAAAGTCGTCTGGGGAGGCGAAAGGAGAGGCTTGCGGAGACGGGTCCCAATGCACAAGTCGATTCTGATCGATGAGATCCTCTTGGAGACATTCGAGGGGCCAAACCTTAATTATAGGCCACATTATAGTTTTTCGCAATAATATTATGAAGTCATTGTAAGTATTGGTGCGTAGGGTATAGCATATCGCTCATGTAGCCGGAGGAGGTGGAAGGTACAAACGGCTCTAACTGGAAGGGGCATCGACCTGATTTAGCTTGTGTGTCGCTTATTCTCGGAAACTAAAGTCGATTTAAGTCATCCTCTTTTGGTTATCCTAGGTATCTGTTCACAAACTGGGGAAACCACACGTACAGGTGCACGCCAAAACGGTTCAGTAGGTGTTGTTGGAGATAAGAGGACTTTATTAGTTAGTGTTGTACATCGAGTCGATGTTACTACCGGTGCCTTAGGTGATTACAAAATTTCGTGCCCACCCCTATTGACAAGGACTTTGGGTTTGAATATCTTAATCTCAAAAGAGTAACAATAAATATGGCTTTTTCTTAGAAAAAAAGTAACCCGCCTTCTAACAACCAACCACTAAAAAAAGGTAAATTAACCTACAAAATAACACTTTCATTCGCGAAGTCCGGCAACAAATAAGTACCATGAGTGAAAATAAAAACAACTCGAAATTCCGCGAATGAATGAATCAAAGTATTTTGAGGTTATTTACTTTTTTTAGTGGTGGTTTTTTTGAATGCGGTTACATATTTTTTATAAAATAAAGCTTTTTTTGTGTTATAGTTTATTCTGATAGCTTGTTAACCGCGGGGATCGCAATACACCCTCACATGTAGTCTACAAACCGTCAGTCTATCTTAAAAATATAATAAAAGCGCACGATTTCCGTATCGATTGTTTGCTGGCGGTTGTCCCACTACTCCAATTCGTCGCTGTGTGGAGCAAATTATTTCGAGCTGTTACAACAATTTCATCCTAGTGTACGATAGAACCGATTTTTCGCCGGTTCGCACTAAACTCCACCGGCGAGTAATTTACCTACCTCCGTATTACAGATAAACTTGTGTTTTAACGATAACAAACCACAAACACACAATCCATATTTCTTAACTCAGTATTGATATTGTCGTGCCTGATCGGGTACCTTTTTCCGTCATAGCTGAGTGAAATGATTTAAGGGTTGCAAGGCTCCAGTTAGGAAAACTAGAATGTACTGTCCTTTGAGATAATATGACACCCACTCCGCCCAAACATGATTCCAACGTGTATCTCCGATAAATTTAATCATCAGATTTTTCGAAGTAGCTGATGGCTTTTCCTTCTCACTAATACCCCCTACCCCCTAGTGTTGGCCCTCCGTGTTATCCTCACCCCCTCCCTCCCCCCCTCCACCCCCTCCGCCCTGTCCCCTCCCCACCCCCCCCCTCCCCCCCCCCCCCCGCCCCCCCCCCCCCCGCCCCTCCCCCTCCCCCTCCCCTCCCCCCACCCCCCCCCCCATGAACCTTCCCTTCCGTTACCCTCCTAGAGGGCTGATTGCTGGCCTGGTGGACTTTCGTCTTGGTCTGAGTGCGGGAAAAAACTTGTTGCTGCCCTTTCTCTGCCTTACTTCTTGGCGATCTTTTACATCTAACATTGCAACCCCAACCTTGACAAACCATCACCCCCTCCACCCTCTTTTTCCACTCTCTTCTAAGTCGTCTCCATCCTTTCCCTTTGCCTCCTTCTTCTCCGCACTCCTGCCTCGATCTCTGCTTCGTGTTCCTCCTTCCTTTGTGCCGTGTTCTATTGTGATTTGCACCCCCTTTTGTTTCGTCCCTTTTCTCCTTCTTCTCCTTCTTTCCCTTTCTTTTTTCCCTTTTTTCTTTTCTTTCTTTTTTTTTTTCCTCTTCTTCTCTTCACCCCTTTTTCCTTCTTTTCTGCAATGGTATGATTAGTATGGTTTGTTACGTGCTCTAGTTTTATTGCTTCGTTGTGAGTATTTGAACACCTGGCGTAATATTTTTCCTTTAAATTTTCTCTCCCTGTTACTTCCTTCCTCTCTTCTCCTCTCCCCGGCCCTTCCTCCCCCCTCTCCATTATCATTACTTTGTAGCCTCGGACTTGTCTTCGCCAAATTGTCCTTTTTCCCTTTCCCACTTTTCTTCTCTCCCTTTAGACACTTCGCTTTTTTGCTTATTCTATTGGCTTTCTTCTCTCGAGACGTCGTTACCTTCCTTATGTTCTCTGATCTGTTACGTGTAGTTTGATTCCAGGGTCAAGTCTCTATCACGCTGTGGTTAATGTTCTTTGTCCGCACACGGATTCTATGCCCACCCCCCTGTTCCCATTCTACCTTGTCTCCTAGTGTACCTGTACATGTTCATATTCGTTTTGCCTGAGATATGTGTCGATATCCATATATTTTATTACCTGTGCTCGGTTAATATGTTTTCTCGTCGTACTTCTTTATCCTTGCCCCACCCCTCTACCACACTCCTACATCGCTATTAGCGCCTCCCAACCCTGCGTACTTAAATATTGTATACTTATACGCTATTAAGTAGTAGATCCCGACTTAGCCTAACATCTGAATTATCCGGACTATTCGTCTAGCTGCATAGTATATTAGCAGAGTTATTTATACTCGTTATTGTTTTACAATGCTTGTATTAGTCTGTAGTGAATACACTCATCTGCATCTCGATGAGCGATATGTGAAAATTTAATATATCTTATTTGATTGTTTTGCTATTGAAATACTGGTTACTCCAGCGATTTGTTCAACGTCTAGACTTGAACTTGTACGAGGAGCCCACATCAACCCCCCTGCGTTTACCTAGTTTTTCTCCCGCGCATTTTAGTACTCGAGCAATCTCTTATAGTAATTCACGCTACACACAACGCACGCCTCCCACGATTCCAATTCTTTTTTTACGGTGTCCTCCCCCTTGATCTCGATCTTCAGAATGTACCTCACTCCCCTCACCTCGGCCTGTCCTCCACCTTGCTAAGTACACCACCCAGCCCCACCACGCTCCCCTAGCTCACTCCACGCCTCGAAATACCCCACCACCAACCTGCCTATACAATCTGCAATTGTTTCCTATCAGCGCATAACTCGACGTCGATAGCTTCCCCCGGGCAGTCGTTTGATCCCCCGTGATGTTGTGTCTCAGTTGAACGAAGACCCCACATCAGGCGATTGATTTTATACCGAAATGTCCGACAGGTGCGTTGAGTTACTAACTGACCATCCCTGTCGGTCCTTCCCACCCCCCCCCCCCTCACCCCCCCACCCCTTCCCTCCCTACTCCTGACAGACCCTTCACCGTTTAAGTTTGGTATGGCGCTCTCGTCTCGAAGTCCCGCCTCTCACCCACGTTCTTGCCCCCTCTTACCCCGTTAGACCCCCCCCTAGACCAACACCCACATACCAAACCTCCTCCCCTAGACTAGATACTCCCCCCCCCCTAGACCCTCTAAGAGGAGTTAGGAGAAATCGTACGTAGTTTAGGAGTAAAAGAACATACCTCCCTATCGAAAACCCCCCCCACTTTCAACTCCTCCCTCAGACACATAATTTCCGACCCCACCCTCACCCCCGTTCCACCGCCATCACCGCTTCCCACCTTCCCCTCCCATCAGGCGACGCCCTGCTTCAGCACCGCACCTCTTCCCTACGTCCCCCTACGCCCCCCCCGCACAACCCTTATTTCCGACTAATTTCTCTCTGTTTTTTTTTTTGTATCTCTTGTACGACTTATACAATGATTTTTTTTCGCGAGTTTTCACCTGATCCTCTGAGTTGATTTGTACACTCAACATACGTATTTTAATAATAACCCGATACACATAATCTGGAACGAACAACACACTTGCAACAAAATCATTAGATAGATATATTTACACCCCCGAACGGTCCCTTCACTTTGTAAAGAGTAAGTCAGTTCAGTTTAAACCCGCATCAACTTTCAGTACAGTAAGTCGACTATATTCTCCCACCTCATATCCCCCACCAAAATTTTCCGTATCTGTTTCATTCGAAATTAACCTTTTCACGCTTCCATTCGTACCCACAGGGTTTCCTCAGCTTTGTCTGAAAAGACACGTCCCCTCTGTTCTATCCAAATATTAATTCAATGTAGATTTTTCTAGAGTTCTCCTCGATTTCCCGATTATCGCAGCAGCTAGCTAGTCCGTCTGTCCGTACCCGCGCCCCGTAACATTAATCGAACTTTACAGTAAAAAATATTATTATTATTATTAACTCCATTTGTTCACCTACCTTCACAACGAATCAATATATATAAAACTAGAGCACCCGTCTCGTAAACAAAAAAAACCCTACTAAAATCATAAACCAATTCAGAATCAAGGTAAAGTTTTTTATTTTATCGGTTAATTTTTTTTTTTATATTTAAAACGTTTACGATTACGACTCTCTCCTATTACCCCGCAATACCGGAAAATACCAATCTTCAAAAATCAAGTTTAACTACGTTACCTTAACTAAGGTTACCCCCCTAACATTGAACGCGGGCCCGGGACCCGGTACCACTATTTATGTGCACAATCACCATAGCAATCAGCTCCCCCTCGTCACAATTTAAGACCAACCCCGATACCATACGCCCACAGCTACGGCCGTACGACGTATACGGACGTAGGCGGCGGCGGGCCGCTACGTGGCGTAGGCAAGCAGATACGGCAGCAAGAATCTAGGTCGCTATGCTCCCTGCTACGACGGTTGGTAGCCGCCCTCGCTACGAGGTAGACGAGTGCGACGCATTGTGAACCACAATTTTGGATCATCTTTTCACTGTTTGTTTGCCGCGATCGTTATTATATGAATACCCCACCCCCTTCATCTCTAAGCTACCCCCCTCAATTCACAAAGCACCCAACCTCCCCCCCAACCCCAGAAACAGAAACCCCCAAGTTAACCACCCCATAACCAAGTCACAACCCCATTTGCTTTAAGGCATAAAACTCAAATAAACCCCCTCATATGCATATAACCAACGTATTTGAAATGTGTTACCTAATGTTTTAACTTACCCTAAAATACACCTTGAGTATATTTTGGCATCTGAGTGCGGTTGGGGTGAGGGGTGCCGGCGGCCCCCCCCCCTCCCCCCCCCCCCCCCCCCCCCCGGGGGATCCCCCCCCCCGCTGATGCCAGCGAAAACGTCCCCCCCAGGATAGGAAGTAGGAACCCCCCAGGAGGAACAGGAAAATGAGAAGGCAAACGCAACCGAAAGGCGATGAAGGCTGTACCGTAACTGTCGTAAATCATTTCCAAAAACTAAGCTATTGAAGGCACAGGACAGAAATTATAACCAAAAGGGCCCGGTTCCGGGTTGGGGTCCTCCTTCTCCCTAGGTAAACAACTCTATACCAGCCCCGTCCCCTCCCAGAGAATATCCATCTATTATGCGCAACAATCTGTCTTTGTTTGTTTTGTCTTTTGTTCATCATTGTTATCTAAAATTCCCAGAATTTTTATACAGAGGTAGGTTGGTTAGGGGTAAATACTCCCTTGCCCTTGCTACAATTATAGTCACTTGCCAGCAACCTTTCGTCTTCCTCTACTTTGTATTAATTGTTTTTGTTTACAGCAATGAAATAATCATTTGCTCACGCAGCGAACATATTGATGGTAAGTGGGACAGCGCAAGGGCAACGCAACGCAAGCAAAAACTCTACTCCTTCCCCTCCTTCCCCATAGTCATCCCCCTTCCTCCTTCTCCTCCAAATTATACCGGAACGGAATAAAGAAACAAAAATCTGGCCCTTTTAATATAACGTTTGAAGAGAGGAGGAAAGAGAGCTGACGGTTCGGTCTTTTGTGTATTTGTCGACTACATTGTGAGGGGGTATGCTTAGTATTATTTTATATGCGCTTTCCCGCCAGGGGTCCCCCCCCCCCCCCCCCCCCTCCCCCCCCCCCCCCCCTGTGTGACGGGGGCTGTAGGTCGGTAACCAAAGCTAGTTCTAGCTTTAATATATCTAGTCTAGGAATAAACATTAAACTCATAAACAACCCAAAAAGCTGTTTTAAAAAAAATGTAACCGCCAGCAAAACCAACCACTTCAAAAAAGAGTATAAAAATATAACCTACAAAATAACTTTCCTTCGTAAGTAGTCGGTGGTCGGGGTTTTTTTGGTTTTTTTTTTGTGTGGGTTTTTTTTTTTTCGGTTTTTATTTGTTTTTATTTGGGTTTTTTTTTTATTTTATTGTCTTTTTTGCCACCGACTTCGAATGAAAAAGTGTATTTTGTTAGGTTATTTTTTATATTTATTTTCCTCTTTTTAGTGGTTGTTGGTTTTTGTGGTTGGTTTTTGAAGAGGCGGACTGGGCCGGGTACATTTTTTTTAAAAAAGCTTTTATTTTTTACTCTTTTAGTTTTAAATTATTCAAACCAAATTCTTGTCAAATAGAGCTTTGTGTTGTGTTTTTGCACTGGAATTTTGTAATCCTTTAAGCACCGGTAATAACATGCTATGTACAAAATTAGCCTAATTTTAAAATTCCCTATCTAAATAAACTACATGAACCGATTTTTTTTTGGCTTTTGATGATTGAAAACTACCGTGTTCCCTCAGTTGAACGATTACCTAGTTTAACAAAAAAAGGAATGATGACTTTTTCCTCTTTCTTTAAATCGGGGACTTGTAGTTTCGGAGGGATACATAGATTAAGCCGAAGAACACAAACTAAATCAGGGGTCGATTTTTTTTTTTTTTTGTTTTTTTTTGGGGGGTTTTGCCTCCTCAGTTAAGGCGTTGTACCTTTTCCATCATCAGCTCAGCTACATGCGATTATGATTACCATACGCAACAAAACTACTTTTAAATTACTTTCATAATATTTGCGAAAAAAAACCAAAAAACTATATGTTGGGGCCCTATAAATTTAAATGCGTTGGCCCTCGATTTCTCCAGGATCTATAATCATCATATCTTGATTGGTAAAATATGGGACCACCTCCGAAAGGGCCTTCTCATTTTCGAATAAAAAAAGAATATTTTTGGGAAAATCGGTCCCACAAACGCCGGAGTAATGCGTCGTAAACAAAAAAACAAAAAAAAAAAACAAAAAAAAAAAAAAAAAAAAAAAAAAACAAAAAAAACAAAAAAAAAAACAAAACCATAACCGTCGAATCGAAATTGATACCCTCCTTCTTTTTTTGACGTCGGTTAAAAATAGGAAAACCTCCTAACTTAGTCACTAAAATTCCTTTCACCACGCCACCCCTAAATGCTTCGTCGACCTAATATTCTAAACGGCCCTGCCTGATCGATTACATGATAGTAGATGCTTACCCCGAACGAATTTAATTAAAAATATAAAGCCTTTTGGAATAAGCACTTTAACATTAATGTAACTCTTTCAGCGTTTCAGCTTTTCACCTCTCAACAACTATTTTGAAAGTGGTGTTAACAATAGGACCAAACCTAGGTCAGACTGGAACCCACCCACGACCTTCGCTCATGAAAGTGTTTCGTTGCTTGCTATTGTTGAGACAAATAGAGTTTGTGATTAGTCGTCGTATATTTGGCTTTCTCTTCTTCTGCTTTTTAAATTTTCTTTCTTCTTCTCTTCATTTGATTCTTCTTTCTTCTTATTCCTTCTTCTTTCTTTTTACTTCTTCTTCTTTCTTCTTTTACTTCTAAACGGCTACTACTAGGTTAGGCTAGGCTCAGACCTATTTTATTTTGAGCTAGCTTTAGGCTCAGTGAGCGTGTGATTTCCACGAAGATTTATTCGGTTTATTGTGGATTTTGTTATTATATTTTTTTTGCGTGTTTTATTATACTATCAAACGTGAATGTGGTGCTATGGGTTCTGGATTCATATATGAAGCGACGAAGCACGTATATGATATTATATGAAGGAAATTATGATTTATACAAAATTTTATTCCGGCAAGTGTATTCATGTTGTTGAGGCAAATAGACATTTAAGAGGAGGAATCGTCAGGTATGAGGTGTTTTTTTTTTTTTTTTTTTTTTTTGTTTTGGTTTGAGGGAATATAATATACATTAAATATGGCCTTTTTTTTTTTTTTCTTTGTTTGGCCATCTTTTTCATTCTCATCGCTGTCTGGTGCTTGCTAATTTAGGTCCATGGCCCCTTCCTTTTAGTTTATTTAGCTCCTTTTTCCTTCTTTTTAGTTTATTAATACATAGTGATGTATAATTATAGATTACCCTTCTTGATTTGGTGAGGGCGTTTGTGCGTGATCGTTATTTCAAAAAACCATTTACTTCTTATATTAATTATTTCAACATCTTCTCCACTGCTTCCATTTTCTGCTTCTTCATTGAATTTCAAAAATAAAACGATTATTAATTATTTTCAACCATTAATTTTAAATTAAAATATAACTTTACGATTCATCCACCGAATCAAAATATAAATCACACATAATAAACTGCCCCTTTTTTACAGCAATTCCTCAAGCCGCCGTGCTATTAACAACCACCATATAATATTAAAATACATCATGTATTATTAAATATAATATTAATCAACCCACCACGCTAGAAATAGCCGCATAATTAACCCTAAGCAAATATAATTCTATAAAATCAACAGTCCTACATTCCTATTTTGATGAAACAAAAACAATAATCGTTCTTTCATATACTTATCAAAAAAGGCCTCATAATAAAAAGTGTGGCAGCAAACGCCTTATTGCTAACTACAGCAGCACGCCCACGCCTCAGCTATTCTACTTACGGCTTTACTTTCAGTTTGTCGCCGTCCACAAGGAGTTGGGCTTATTCTGTTTGTGCACGCAACGTTTTGGGTGTGGTGCAAGTTGTGGGAGTACGTCGCGGGTTTTGTGGTAAAGTAGCGTGGGGGTTTTGTGATTTCCACCTAAGTAGTAGTAAGAGTAAGTCGTAGTAGCGGGTTTGTGAGTTTTAAGTAGCGGGTTTTGTGATTTCACCCGATGGTTTTTACTTTCTACGAGATTACCTGGCCGGTTGACGGTGTGGTTGTTGAAAATGATGTGAAGTTATGAATGTGTGAAGTTGACGTGAAGTGATCCTGCAGTTTTTTAAAAACTCCAACAGTAATCGAAGTTCAAATTGTGTGTTGTGATAATGCTAATCTGATTCATTCTAGGTAAATAATTTAATATGGCCATGTAGTATTATTTCCACAACAAGAAGCTACTAAAGAAAAACGGATTAATGCATTACAAATTCAAATAAACTTATCAGACGACTCATTGCAACCATAGCTCGAAAAGCGTTTTATTATCTTATTTTAACATCTAAATTTTAAAGCCCCTTCCCCCTTTGCTTCCCCTTTCCTAATTAAAAGTTAGAAGTGCTTTTATATCATTATAATCTATAATTAGTATAGCCCAACAGGGGGTGGCCCCCTTGACAAGGATTAAGCATTTGTTTTTTTTGTTTTTTACACACAACCACCCGCACAATTCGCGTTGACCCCCCGCCTCTACCATTGTAGATCCTCAACATCACTAATGAATGACAGATATTAAAATAAAACAATAAGCCCACAAAATAACTTATTGTTTACCAATATCTTTTACCAGAAGTTTTGAATAATTAAAATTGGTAAAACCCGCTCTCAAACAATACCAAAATTAGTACAAATTCATTTTCAACAAAATGTGTCTCTGCCTTCTGCTCTTCCCATGCACGAATTATTGAAATAATTTCATACCTTCTTGCAATTTATTTAATATTTCCAAACAAATTGAATCTGCATCGAAACACCCGTTTTACTTCTACACCGCCACAAAGTACTCCTTTTGCTTTTATCTTTTATATCAATTCAATGATCTTACCCTTATTAATATTTTTATGCAAAACAGTTCGTTTGTGTTGTTATAATTGTTCTTTTCTTTGTGTTGTTAATGTGATGATTGATTGATAAATTAATTAGTACTCATTTTGCGTTCTTTTTCATTTGTTATTTGCCGCACTTTGTATGTTTTAAAAATTAAACTTTTGTTTTGAATTACGTTTTACACGCAATTTTTTATATGGTACATGTACTCTTCAAATCCAAAGTTTAATTTTAAATTTCTAGTCCTATTCAAGTGGACTCAACCTCCCCTCCTCACTCCACTCTCGCAAACGGAAAAAATCCTATAATTTCTTTACTTAACTGTGGTGCGCTTTGGGGTTGGTTCGGACTTACTTTTATCTTACAAATCTATCGGGGTGATTGGGGTTTTGATCAACCTTTTTAATTCACAATTAATTTTTAAATTTAAATACTTTAAATCCCAGAATATAAATATACATCAATAGCATTCCAAAAAAAAAGTTTCACAATTTTTTTTTTTTTTTAATGGCTTTTTTCAACTTTATTAAATCCCAAAAAAAGCACATTCGCAACTAAAGCAAATTTAAATTAAAAAATAAAGCTTTTATTTTTTTAATATTAAATTTTAAATTCTTTTTTTCTTTTTTATTTTTTTTTAATAGTCAGTCCGTTTTCTCGGTTTAATTAATATGAATGTAATAAATTGCTAAAGGTTTTTGAGTTTTTCAGTTTTTGAATATTTATTGTACAAAAAAAGTCAGGATAATTAGTCTGAACGCCCACTCTATATTGGGTCCTTGAAGGACTCCTTTTCAATTACGGAAATTTGGTCTTTTGAATTAAATCGTATAATCGAATAACTTGAAGAGCACCCATTTGATTATTTTGTTTGAAAGCAACCAATTTGTTGTAAATATTATCTTTAAAAAGTTTTTTTTTTTTTTTTTTTTATAGTTTTTTCACAAAATGGTTTAAGCGTTTTTAACAGTTTATTATAGGGTTAATAGTTCGCGAAAAATATAAATCATGTTTTTATTAACCACGGGAGGGTCTATTTGGAGTTTTTATTCAATAAAAAAAAAAAACACTAAAAATGGAATTATTATGAAGATTATGTTCCGACTATGCCTCCCTGATTACGAAAAAAACACCACTCAAGACATAAGACAACAAAAAAAAAATATCACCCAACAAAAGCGAGGGATATAAAACGAAATAACCCAACAAATTTATTATTAAACTATTAGAAATAAGAATACAAAACATTTTTACCTTTTATACCGACCCTAAATATTCCAAAGAAAAACCAACCTGAAGTCCATCAAATTACAAACAACTAGGGTCCAATACGTCCCTGGGAAAAATATTCCAATACCGACACAAAGGCGAAAAAGACATAAACCAATATCTATAGTTGGGGGCAAGTCCCCAAACGCTAATAGGTCCTTTCTCTTGGGCCTAACAATTAGGAAAGGAATAAGAGTAGCGGGGAAGGGAAATGGAAAAAAAAGACGAGGGAAATGAAAAAAAAATGCGGGAATAAAAATAATAAAGGGAATGGGAAATAAGACTAAAATGAATATAAATAAATCAAATATGTTTCTAGACCAGTTGAGGCAGATTTTCTTTGTCGAAACGGACCTAAACCGCTCCTACTCTAAAAATGCTCCATAATAGGCATTGATTATGTTAGGATTTAAATTAAGTTTTGCTGATCAGGTTAGACATTAGGCGACCCCCCCATCACTAGTCAACCTCTCCCCTGTTCGTCCCCCCCGGTCATTCGCACCCCAGTGCGTCCTCTGACTCACCCCCCCGCCGCATCACATCACCTTAGCCCCTTCGATCTCCCCCACCCACCCACCCCATACAACCTCAACCTATTTGTTTAATTTCCTCATTTAGGAACCTAAACAATGATAGAAATCAAACCTAACTAAAACGGTATGCGTGGGCTCCTTCTTAAAGTTTACTCTTTTCTTTTCTTCTTTAATTTTTTTTTCTTATTTTTCTTATTTTTTTAAAGTGGGTGGTCAGATATTGGGGTTTTTTTTTTTACTGGTGGTTGGTTTTTACTTGTAGGTTTTTTTTGTTTTATGTCTTGTTTTTTTGTTTTTTTTTTGTTTTTCATTGTTATTGAGGACCTTCAGTTGGATTGTTATGAGTTATCAGTTTCGAACACTGTTTTTTAAAAATAGAAATAGCAATGTTTTTGTTTTATTATTTCTCAGGCCCGCACGGTAACGAGCCTACCTAGTATGTTCTAAAGATCGTTTGTTCGAAAAAACAAACTTCCGGGACCTCCCCTCCTAATACAAAATCCATCTGCTTGTTTTCTTTTCTATTCTGCCTACATAATTTCCAGTTTTTCAATTAGCCACCCCCAACGAATTACTACAGCTGTAGAAAACGCCCAGGTAGTGAGCAGGCCAACTTAGCACAAGAGAACTGATAGTCGATGGTGTGGAAGCTGTAAAAGGGTTTTTGTAATGGAGCCACGCACCGACAGCACGCGTACGCGGCTAACCCACCAAGCTTTAACGTTTGTTACGGACAATCTAAGGATTGTACCCATTAGGATGATTGCTGGGATTTGCAAGGCCGCCTTTCCAACAGTCTTTTGGAAATCTATAAGGGAAGGCCTCTCATCCTCTCCTTATATTCAGCTATGGCAAATTCTGCGCCTGATCTGAGGAATGATGATGAATGCATTTGGACATTTTTCATCTTTCATAGTTTTTACTTCCAGCATCAGTATTATATCGTATTATCCAATAAGATCTCATCTCTCGTCTTAACCTTTTACTTCAAGTTTACTGTTGTCCGACATATCTGTCTATATATAAACTAACAGTTAGTTTGTCCCACTATTTAACTCTTTTAGTAAGTGCTCATTTTATTTAAAAGTTGGATAGTTAACAAACGGAATAACGTCTACTAAGATTTGATTTTATCTCCTAGCCTAACGAGCACTCAGCGGGATGGCGTGGGCGGGCCCGGTTTGTTTCAATTACAACCGTTGCTCTAACTAAAGCACCTGACAACACCTTCACCTTCCCGGCTTCCGTTTAGTGGTTTTGGAACGAACTCGTTAACGATGAAAAGGCTTTTTTGCGTTGGTTTCCTTCGAGGGGTTTTCGGCGTTATTCCTTTGGATAGGGTTAGTAAGTGTTGTTCCCTATAGGGGAAATTTTAAGTCTTTTTCTTTTTTCAATTTTTACTGTTCCCAGTAAAGGTTTCTTTAAAGGTTTTCCTAATCACTTTCTTTTCCTCTTTTCCTTAGTGTAATTTTTCCAGCTAAACCTTGCTAAAAATTAAAATTTTTTCTAGGGGCCCTTTCCTTGACCTTTATTGTAAGTCTGGACTATTACTTTTTTAAAAAATTGCTCTACACTTTGGGAAATCCAATTGTTTCATCAATTTTTGATTTTATGAATTGAACCCCCCCCCCCCCACTTTAAGCAAATAACGCCCGGAAGGATGTTACCCCCGAAGTATGTTTTGCGGCAGACCAACCCCGCACCCAAATATATTTCATCCCTTGAAAAGGGACTTTTTCCCATTTTACCACGATTATGCCAACCCCCCAACATGAGACAAAAAAACGTTGGGGGGCGCCCGGGACTGCAACAGGGGGGCGATTCAAAAAATTAAAAAAACAAAAATTGGATATTTTTACCGGTTCCATAGAAAATCGGGAACCTTGGAACCCCTCATGGGGCTTAGGCAGTAATGGCTTGGGGGACCATCATTTTTTACCAAAAAAAAAACACGAAGGGGCAGGTCAGGTTTCAATTAAGGTACCCATTAGGCAGGAAAAAAAAAGTAATTTCCCAAATTTTCACCACCAAGAACCGCGTATTTTCAGTAACACACATTTCATTAAAAAAAAACGTTGATATTTTTTACGTTATTTTCAAATAAGGGGATAAGAATATTCCCAGCGTTAATGTGGTAAAAAACGCAATTCAACTTGAGTTCGGACCTGAACCACCTTTAGAAAATTTCCACCCAAGAATAAATTTTTCAATTTGATTCACAGTGACGAGTTGCGAATCGGGGAACTATACTAAAACCCGGTTTTCGACACCACCAAATTTAACACCTGAAACACAGCCCACCCCCCCCCCCTTACTTCCCCCCCCAATTTGCCACTAAAAATATTCCATTGCAATAAAACCTTAACACATTAACTCGTCAACGCGTGGAATTTTCAAATGGTTCGAATACTTTCTAAAAATGTTTGGCATTTGAAAATTTTCGAACTTTAACACCATAAAATTGCAGGGGTTTAAAGGTTTGGAATGTGGGAGGGTTTTCTGTTTTTTTTTTTTTTAATTGAAAACAAAGAAATCGTAACACTCGCCTAAAAACATTTTTTAGGGTTCGATTGGCCAAAACTTCTGCGAGGGTGGAGGGGAGGAACGCGATTTTAACTGTAAATGGTTCGTTGTTTGCATTGCTATTTTGTTGATCTTTAGTTTTAACCTTGTGGTGGTTGGAAATCATGGTGTTTCTTACGCTATTGTTGTCAGGGCTTTGTTTATCACCAACGGTTTCAATTAATCCACCCGACGAAAGTTCCACTTTGATATTGAAAATCCGAGTGTGTTCATTAGTCTTTGAGGCTCAAAACTTCGTTTTTACCTATTTGAAAAAATGAATAGTATGTGTTAAAGTTTCAACATAAACTTTATTCCTTATTCAAACGAGGACGCAGAAATTTTGTTCCCCATTTTTAAGTTTTTTTCTAGGCAGGACAAATTTAGTCACCCATTTTTTTAAGTTCTTTTAACATATGGCTCGACCGAACGGGGGCCATTTTAACCCCCCTTCTCCTTTAATGATAACGAAAAAACGGGAAAATTAACAGGACAAAAAAACATATAGTTTTATAACATATAAACAGGGTTTGAATAAAAACAGGGGTTTGATTTTTGGGGGCGGTTTCAACGCTAGGCTTGCTTTCCTGCTTTAACCAATTCATTAATCTTGATTTGTTTGATATTTAATGGTGGTTGGGGTGGGGGTGGTAGTTTTTTTAGGACGCTGATTTAAAAATGGCAACCCCACATAAGTAAAAGTAATCCCTGGCGGGGGGGCCCCCCCTGAAGTTTTTCTAATGGAAGCGGGGTTGTTTACCATGGTTTCATGGTTTTTTTCAGTATAATACCCTAAACGGAACACTTTAAAATTTCGGGAGGCTGAGTGTTGAATCAAACCCAATAAAATCTGTTTTTTTTAAATTCAAGGGGCAATTACACTTTAGGTATAAAAGAAAAAACCACTACCAACTTACAACCTAAACCATTTCAAAAAGGTGGGGGGGTGGTGGGGACTATAGTTTAAATTTTACCAGTCACTTAACACCCGAACTCCTTAACCATTTTTCAGTTTTTTAAAAAAACTCCAACCAAAATGTTAACCCATAAAAAAAACGATTCAACCTTAATTTCTCGTTCTTTTTCTAATTTTACTCCCACCCCAAACCCCCAACCAACTTACACACAGAACCTCATTTAAAAACTTACATTACATCGCTAAGCCCATCGGTTAACAACTCTTAACAAAATTAAAAACCTAAAAAAAGCGACATTTGTAAATCTCTCAATTCGTTTGTTTAAGTTGGTTAACCCACTTTGGGTTTTAGAGTGTACTCACAACCTGGACCGGGACGTAGATCTTTGTTGTAGGAAGGGGAAGAAAAAGCTACGCGGGGAGTTGCTTATAATATACACACATTAAGAAACTAGGATGGACAAACACCCGTTTATCCCCACAAGATTTTTAACGACGAGTTATCAGGCGATTTTACAAAAAAAAATTTTTACCAAGTTCCTTGTCTTCCCCCCTTTTCCCTTCGCGGGGTGAACCACTCCCCTTTTCTCATTCATTGGGCATTTATTGTCCGTTTAAGCCTTACCGAAAAAAAATAATATAGGTATTTAAGTTTATTTTTGTTTATGTTAAAAAACTACAATATGTTTAAATACTTTGTATTGACGCTTTGTTGTGTGGTGGCTTATGGCTGATTCTAAATTTTATTTCTAAACAATCTTCTCTCCCTACCATTATTTTCCATTGCCTTTTGTAGCTTTGAAAATTGAAAATTTTTTCTAAAATCGACCTTCGAACAAACCAAGGTTCGGGCTGGAGAGAGTAACGGTTTTCTGTGGGAAAGGTAAACGGGACAATTTTTGCCATTAAACCATTTCAATGGGAAGCTTTTCATCAACAATATTTGTATTGTAGGCATTCTCAATGGGGCCCCACCTTTTCAAAATTCGTGGGGTGGGCCTATGGAACTTTGATACCCTTTTAGTAGGGATTTGCAGTGGGCAAAAAAACAAGTTTTGTTAGCCTAGTTTACTGTTATTTCGCTATTGGTCTCGTTTTTGTTTCTTACTGTATTCACTTGGGGACTACTGTAAAAGCCACATTGGATTTGATACAGGTGAAAAAGGCCCGATTTAACCTTAAACCTACTGCCTAGGAAGCCATTCTTAACCTTACCAGTCAAACACAAACACTGTTTTTCCAAAAACTACTTTGCCCTTCAATACAAACAACAACCGCTTAGGGTAAACGTTTAAAACCCGCAACAAAGGGGGGGAGTTTGCGTAAACGTGGCCGTTTACCAACGCAGGCGAGGTTTGTTAAAAACGTTCTCCTCGTTCTAAATCCCGCCAATGTGGGATTTGATAAAAAAAGGCCTTTGTGAATTGAAAAAAACTTTGTTTCAACTTTTTTAAAAATAGCGCAGAAGATGGCGAAAACCTGGAGGCGCAGGGGGAAAGACAAAGAATTGGTCCAGCAACCCGCCAAACCGAGAAAAAAGCACGGGAAAAGGCAATACAGTTGTGAGTTAAATGAGAGAGGCGGGCGCTCAAACTGGACGCACAGAGACATTAGTATAATACAAACAATTAATTATGAGTACGGCCTGCTAGAAGGAAGCAGGACGGTCGGCAGCAAATGCGGCACTCATGCAGTTCAACGTTATGGCCTAAAAAAAAAAAAAAAAAATTGGTTATGCGTGATGATAGCGACTGGATGACTAGATAGCTACAGCTTTGGTACGTATACGCCCACTTGTTTTATTATTTTTCTGTAGTGAATTTGAGTATGGGATATACGAACGAATAGTTCGTTTAGGTTTTTGTAGAATAAAATTGTTATATCATTAACTTTTGAAAAGTGAAAATAATATCAGAAAGTCTAAAGTAAGTCACTTCCGTTTAAAGACCGTACATGACTCGAACGAACACACAACAAAGTTGTTCGATACTTACTAAACATATTGGTCACCCATGTTCTTTTTTATCGATTACATCTTTCATGAATAACCCCTTTCATTAATTACCAGCACTTAAACAAACGTTTAATAATATATAACGCTTTTAAATCTTTGGCCCTAGGGCACTACTATCTAAGCTTACCCGTATTTTTCGGCCGCAGTTTTCGAGCGCTGTCTATTCCTGAACACTTACGGACTTCTGTCTTTTTCCTACTCCCTAATCAACGTACAGACATAAGATTACTTGAGGGAGACAGTTAAAAATGCTGAGATAACTGAGTAAGACCGTGTGACTTTAACTCTCAATATGTTTATCAAAATAAAATGGAACTTTCATACAGGGCCCGAAGTATCTTCCATGACAGAAAAAAGAAGTAGACCCCCAGTACAGAAAGTAAATAACCAAAGACATTTGCTTTTATTTAGATCTATTAGTCTTTATGAAAACAACTTAGTTTTTGGGCTACCCAACACAAAGATAAGAGTATTCGCTGCCAAATTAATTAACTAACAATACAATGTACTACTTTGTGTGAAATCATACGTACATTAATGAGCAATGATAAATTGTAGGTCATCGCTTGTAATCATGTACTCGAAACACGTAATTTTAATGTGTGCTTATTAAGCACCTCTATTGTTGTTATTTTATGTTGTGTCGACGGTCATGTTTTAGGGTTTAAAAGTTATTGGAATATGTTAAGGAAGTAATTGCATACATGAAACTAAAATTTTCACAAAACTATTGCATTTTATAAAAAATGTACATGTCCTGATGTTTTCTAATTAAACAACAACAAGCATAGCCAGGTTTATGAGTGTAAAATACGGTATGTAAAATAGATACCAAAATTCTTCATAAACAGAGTTCTCTCAATGGTACACTAACGTCGCCATCTGGGATTTTTGGGAAAACGTAGTGTTTACCAGCAGCGCTTTCAACTGCATTCGACCGCTAAAATATTCTTGTATCATTAAAAAAAGAACATATTCAAAATTTGAATATCAAACGTATAAAAAAGTAAAAAAAAAAACTCACGATGGCGGTATCCCTACCGACGAAACACATCGGAGTTTGAATTAAACGTGCCCGAAGACAAACTTTTGTGCCGCGCGACGTCCTACTCTGAGTGTTGCCATACTAACTTGTAATGACGTGTGCATCGTCGCGGTCCGCCACCTGGGTTGGGGGAGACGGGAATTAATTATAGAAAGGAACAATGTGTCTAAATGTAGCCTGTAATAAGGCTTAGTACGCTAGGACGAGGGAAACATTATGATCGGCAGGGGAGTAATGAGGTGCGGCTACAAAATTTGAAAGAGTCCTTGTAAGTGCTTGACTGTCTGTTAATAGTTTAGTTTTCAGACTTTCTTCGACTCGTCAAATTGATGATGGAATTTAAACGCTCTACACGATATATGGGGGTCAGCTGGAAATAGGCCTCCCAACAATTAATTATTAAAGCCCATTCATGATATATTTACTTATTATATTCGTAAATTATTATTTATTCCACAACCATAAACTGACATCAAAATTCGTTGATCGATGTTCATTCCCTCTCGTGTCGAAATATACGTCTTTAGAACTGTAATTAATTACCTTTTCATACATCGAGTATCTACGGAGAGGGATTAGTGACGTGCTACGTGACGTCACTAACAGCTACACAGAGGAAACTGGCTTTGTTCTGTGGTTATCTTAGTGGTCTTTTATGACACCCACGCTATAATATCCCTGTTGAAGGTATGGGTACTTAAGGAACAGCTTACAATTAAGTTTATCCTGGATTATAAACAGAAAAGGGAGCCGAGGCTTCTCTTTTCTTCTCCCTGCTTTGTTATCTTGAAGATTTTTTCATTATATTTATTTTATTTAAAAAACTTAATGCGATCAACAAATGCTTCTACTCTTGAACCAAGATGATTTGCGAACGAAATAGCGTGTTGCCCCAAATCCTTTCAGTTTTATTGGCGCCCAAAATCTCTTCAAAAGTCTCGCTTTTTCACATCACAGATCTATCTTAACTAAACCAACAGTAAAAACAAAGACGAAAGAAAAATAGGTCGGCCAGTCAACTCACCTGAACTTTATGCCAATGTCCATCATTGAGGTTGCTGCCAACAGTGATGATCTGCGCCCCTCCCCCCAAGTTATACCTCAATCGCAATGCTCCATTAACCAACTTCAGTTCGAAAAATCATAAGTGCCGCCGTCGTCGGTATACAAAAGTAGACCGTTAGGCTGGTCAGTTTTGAATTCTAATTCGAGTGTACCGTTGAGGCCGGCGTTCCATTTGCGAAATTGAGAGTAGGGGTTTTGTTTGTCGAGTACGAATGCGAAGTTTCTGTTGAAGGATAATGAGAGGAGACAGAACAGTATGTAGCGCATCGTGGCGAGGTCCGACGGCATGGCTGCCACACGTCACAACACGCCCGAGGAGTGACTCCTTCTGCGTTTCATTTCTTGCGGCTGGAACAAAGAGAAACAAGAATAAGTTAGTTATTAATCATTTTTCTTCATTCGATTATTTAGTGTTTGTACATATTTCGATAAAATACTATAGCTATAGTAGATAACTCCAGCCACAGGGACACCGGCTAAGTATAAGTACACGAATTCTGTAATATTATCAATGGATGATGAATGATAGTGTCTATCGATTATGTCTTAATGACATAGCAACTGTTATATGAGAGTGCTTTATATCTAAGTATTTTGTACCCGACTCCATTGCGCCATAGAAAGGCAGATAGCAGATTCGTTGGCAATCTGCTTTAGAATGAGAATTTATCAATTATTATCGAAATACGTCAAAAGGAGTCTTGAGGCCAATTTGACGAAAACTTAAACTGCATCATTGGAATTTAGGAAAATACAATAATTCTGACCAGGAATAGATCGCGCTGATTTTGGGAATTCAAAAACATTCGATAGCGATGCTAATAAGGAGCAAATTCTGGGAAGTAATCATATACGAGAGACGGAGTTTTAAATCGACGCACTCATTTTTATTTAGTTTTATTATTAGTTCCCAGTCCCGGAACATATACTTGTAGGTCATACAAATAATGCACCGTGTGGGAATCAAACCCGCGGCACTCAGCGCAGCAGTCCAATCGCTCAGCCACTGCGCTAATCGTTCCAGGTGTGAGAGTACATACCTAATTATGTTTATCTTGGTTCACACTGATATTTGTTTAGTGAAACATCGTATAGTTTTAACCCTTTTTATGCAAAAAATCTACGTCATTGCGCTAGTATTTTTTGTAGTAGCTTGATACATTAGTAAAGGAAGGGATGCTGACCGTACCATCCTGTAACATTATCCCTGAGTCACCTTTTATGAGCCCCATGGGATATAAAGGGTCTTCGTAGCCCCTAGCTATTCTTAGAGGGATAAGCTGGACTCTGAAGTTAGCGTAGTAGGAAATATTTGGGGTAGTTTGATAAGTTATTATTTTGTTTCGTTGCTTTACCTACAGGACTTGATAAACAATGTTTGGACACCTTTTGTGGGTTCAGAAAAAATATGATATACTATACTTAGTCTTACAAACAGAAATCTACACAATATGATTAAAAAAATGTAGTTGAAAAACTTAGGAACTATCTCTTTTCAACCTTTATCTACCCAATGTTAAGTGTCCCTTCCATATCTCCACACTTTTGGTGTTTTTCTGTCATGACTAGCCAGTATCCTTCCGAACAATTTAACAAGGTCGTATCAAGTCTATACTACTTACATATTCAGATGAGGGTCATTAGGAAACACGAAAGTAGTCTAAACCATTGAACTTATCATACAAAAATGTTGCATTACGCTGCACCTAAGTTGTAGAAGGACAGGGATGCTTTCATCCCTAAAACAAGTTCAGTTTCTGAGGAAGTGCAAAAATTCCCCAACAATAATGTTCTTATGAGAATGAACACGTCCACTCGTCTTTCGAATCTTGATTGATTATTATATTACTAGCGATCTGCCCCGGCTCCGCACGGGTGCAATCTCTACTATATTGCGCCTGTTATATAAATAAAAACCTTCCTCTTGAATCACTCTATCTACTAAAAAAACCGTATCAAAATCCGTAGCGTAATTTTAAAGATATAAGCATACATAGGGACAAGAAGCGGGAAGCGACTTTGTTTTATATTATGTATAGATTACAAGCAGAGTACAACTAACCTGAATTGATAGTCAAGTTCAAAAGCTAGGCTACAACTCGCTAGCTAGCTAAAAAGCTATGTTTATAAACACGTCCCTTAATAAAGTCCTTCAGGTTTCAAAAGGGAAAATGAAAACAACTCTAACGTTGCATAATTCTATCGCGAACATAAACTTTACTGCCACAGCATAGAAAATGTTCCTTACAATAACAAAACATAAGCCCAGTATGCTAGAAAATAAATGTGACTCCAAGATACACTATCTTGCGCAGGTAAAAGGCACTTGGTTCTACAAAAGAGCTGCAGTTGCCGAAGAAAGTAGGCCGGCGGAAATGTGATGTACGAATGTTTGGAGGAGGCATCGTAATGGAGAAATAATGAGACGGGAAACTTTATAGAAGTTTGTTCAAAAGTTCGAATAGAAATGGGAGTTTTAAACGAGCAGATGGTGCATTTTGACGAATTTTTAGGCGCGAGGAAATTAACATAAATACGTCAAATTAGCTTTTAATAGATGCTATTGTAACTATACCAAGAGGCGCATGTATAACTAGATGCGTAAAAGATGAATATGGTTTTCTGTAATTTCTGCATAGGTACGGGGTTAATAGACGCGTGTTTATAAAGATTGCCATATTGTAACTAAAAAAAAAAAAAAGTTGTGCACTTAATAAACAACAATGCCGCTGTTGTCTTCAGTCTGAAAGGACACTAACAAAGAAGTATTTTTCTTTATGGAACAAAAAAAACGTTGGGTTTTGTAAAGAAAAGAAAGACCTTTTAAGCCCCGCTGCACTAAATACGTCCCTAAAAATCCGAGCACCAAAAAAGGCAATTAATTTATGCCTCGTCCAAAACTTCTTGAGTGAGAGGGTCATTCCGAGCGGGAAGAGCCCAGTCATCCCGCTGGAGCGGAAAGTTGGCACCGACCCCGGATTTTACCGGTTCCAGTCAGTTTTTTACCGGTTTTTTTCGGCCCGAGACGATTTTCCCTCCCGACGACTGATTTGACGTGCTCTTTTGCGAAACTTCTCGATTTGTTGAGCTTGCCTTTTTCCGTTTTCTTTTGTGATTTTTTGCAGGTTTGTTTTAATTAATTGTTTGTTTGGGTAATTAAAAGAGTAGCTACATTAATAATAACGTGAACGTGAACACAGCTGTATTATTCTTTGAACAGATCATTATTAACAAAGAAGATAGGTTAGAGGTCTCTCAAAATCACATACTACATTTCGTTTGCTCGTGAATGTCAGATATCTATGAAATTTTGATTCTAGAATATTTCCACACTGCTCTTAAAACGGTGAAAAATGTTTTCCATCGTTTTGATAGCAATACGACGAAAAGAACGCCGACTTTGTTCGTATAAAAACGACTAGCCCATTCGTATACAACACGACGCAAGTCTACGATACTTACGACTTTGGTATACAGGCTACTATCGCAATTCAAATCCACAGAGGTTCTTACACAGTCACATCAATCAGTCAGTCAGTTACATCAATGAATCCCAAAGTCGTAAGGGAGACTTGCTGTTGTGTACGAAGGACCTTATAGGAAAGTCTTACAAGGCCAAAATGTTTTCACCCATGTCACTGAAAAGAAACAAAGCACAATTCATATTACTAAACATTTTTTCTGTAACCTAGTAGCGGAGCACCCTCCCGGCAGAGTCAACGGATCTTCAGACAAGTGTTCCCGCAGTAAACGTCACCGGCACGCGAGTATAAATCAAACGCTTTATGTACTTGTACCGGTTTCTTGCGAGAGATAGTGGGAAGAATCTTTTGTAAGAAAGGGGTTGTGCGCTGAGAAAATACTGTTGGACTAGTTTTAAGCCTTTAGGTGCTGCTTAAGCCAAAGTCTGTGTTCTATGGCTGTGTTATTGGCAGAGGTATGTCACTTCTATCAACATAGAAGTGCAAGATTGATACGAAAACATCGGGAAAAAAGTCTACTGCGATAGTCTGAAGTCTACTGATATAATACTGCTAGACAGACTGACATTATAACCAACAGCAATGACAATAAATTTAAAAATTAAAAAACACCGACACAAAACCAAGTTCCCTTTAAAAAAAAAAAAAATACGTCGCGTTGGGGGACTGCCTCCAAATTATTTATTATCTCCTGTTTTTTTTTTGCAGTCCCCCAACATTTTTAATTTATTTAGAAAAGACACGAGGTAAAAAAGCACGAACTAAAATAAAATATTACAATTTATGTCAAGTAAAATGAAAGTCTAAGCCTGCAAAAACTTTTCATCTCACTCAAGACAAAAACTTATACCCAAATTCTATCAACAATGCAATATATCATGCAGCAAAAACCACTTTTTCATATAATTCCCTGGAGTCAATAGTTTTCAATTCGATAGCCTTGGGAGTCGGCCTAAGGACCAATATTATCCGATATAGATTACCTTACAAGTCCGAGGCGACGTGTAACCCCATGGGACCCCTTTTTATCCCTTAATATCATAAGTGTTATGATTTATGTAACAGCACCTCTATATAATACTATTGGGATATGTAGGTCGACGCGTACTATTTACTAGGTACTCGTATTTACTATAAAGTTTTATCGATAGTGTTTGGTGTGGTTGTAGGGTAGTCCTTGTATATTGCCTTGTCCTGTCAAAAGGGATCTAGCACTGTCAATCTGTTTTTTCCATGTTTTCTAACTGAATGCAGCTGAATATTAACATTTGACATAAAGAGACATCACTGATACCACATTTTCAAAATCCAGTATTTTGTAATTTTCGATTGTTTTAAGATTGTTGCCAGTAAAACGTCAACGGCTGCAGTGGTAGGTATTTGGCGTTAACAAATGTCGTACGTCTGTATGAAACCCCTCTTTTCCATAGTCTAAGATGAAACCCCACCTCTTGCCGCTAAAGCGCCGTATTCACCATCTGTCACGGCTGTACGTCATGCACGAATGCACGACGCAAAAACAACGTGAATAGGCTTGGACGTACGTCCAGTACGTCATAATCACGGTGTGTTTTGCTTCGTGTATCGTGTATGACCTTGGCGGGACATACAGCAAGATGGAATCGTGAATACGGCGCTTACGCATGGCCACCTGCGTGTGCTGAACCTTATTTCGAAGCTCTCTGTTTGGCCAAAGAAGATAAGCGTATATTAAAGTTGAACAACTTAAGGAAACGTAAATTATATCTACAAAGATTTTCATAGTTTCATTAAGTTTGGTGTTGAGCATCTTTCCAGCGTGGAAACTCAACGTATAAAACACTAAAGAGGTATATAAAGGAAAAAGATTAACTTTGGAAACCGACAAGCTGTTGAAGACTTTTTAACTTCCATTTGTTTAAGTAACTTTTTAAAGGTTTTTTAAACACGGAATTCCAGCTGTTGAAGTTAAGGGTCTACATAATCAGCGTGAGGACCACAGGAAAATATCTGAAGAAAATTTTGGTTTTGTTTTTCAACGAAGCTATCTAATATAAAGTAACCAACCCCAAATTCCAAAAAGTACTTACAAACATTAGAAAACAGCTATAGACTTTAAAACCTTCAAAAACAGTTATAAACGAAGCCAATTCATAAAATGTAACCGACTAACGGTGTAATACGTGCTTAAAATTGAACAAAAAAAAAGCATCGTGGGAAACTTAATCAATTCCCGACCCTGGTGGTTGAATAGTATAAGTTCGATGTATATCCAGAGCAACGGGTTGGAAGTAACCGGCACGGAGGGCCAGCCCTTCACACCCATCGTTCGACAAGGTTTTCGACAAGGGCCCAGATCCACTATCTGCGTTTTTGGATACACTTGCGACCTTTTCGCAGTAACACCTATATTTTCGTGTAGACACATTTGGCTTGTTGTATAAAAATTGTTGATTTCATGGTTTTTTGGGGTGAATGAAGCCATTAAGTGAAAACTGCCGAGGGGCTATTGGAAGATTGACATGTTTATTTTGTAAGTTTCTGGGGTTATTGTTTCATAGTTTGTTTGAAATTGCTGTTTATCTGAATACAGTAGTATTAAAAAGTGCATAGTTTAAACCTACTTGGTAATCATTACGAATGAATTCATATTCATTCATATCCTACTACAATATAATAAACGTGAAGGTTTAAGAGGATGATGGGATGGTTTCCCTCTTTTAACACAAAACTATTAACCAGTTTGAATGAGACAACAGATATTTATAAAACGGGATAGTTTAAATCCCGAGTTTCAGTTCTCGTGGATAATTATCGGTTAGAGGATGTAAACCGTTGAAAAATGTTGTATTAAGAGCATAAATTAGAAGGGAATAATATAGACCCTAGACGATATACGTAGTAGAGCTAGTTCTAAACCTCTTTCAATAGTCTCGAAATGATTGTATAAATATAGCTCAAGAAAATAACCAGGCAATTTTTTGTTCTAAGAAAAAACTGTATACATTTTCTAAGAGCCAATAATTTTATCAAATTACATTTACACCATGAAGGATACATTAAAGGTACTTAAAGACAGCTTTCCTCCAATGCATTAACGAACGTGGCTGTCATTTCCAAACGGAGTGACAACTGGACATTTACAAGTTGTCAGTACGCTCGCAGCGCTGTCAGTTGCGAGACGTCAGTTTACTTTTCAATTAAACATTGTCTTTGTTTTCAAACTGTTCAAAATTTAATCGTATTTTTTCGAACTAAGACAACATAAATAAACGTTTGCATCAGCAAGTAATGATGCGTTTTTTTAAAGCATTTAATAATAACGATGTGGTTCATAAATTACGTTGTGAAAAGACCTTTCAAAGGATTTTTACCAGACCTCTGGAGTATTTGAGATAAGGTCTGAGCACTGAAATCAAAATTAATAAATCGGTCCGTTCCTTGTTTAAACGCTGAGACATCAGCACCGATCCTTACATGAGCATCGTTGCGATCAAGCATTCTCCCGCATACGAAAACAAGTTCGGTTTCAAGTGGGCAAAGTTGTAGTGAAAGCAAACAACCCGAATACCCGGTACAATGAACGAGTTTCCCATTCCGGATGGCGCGACTACACAGTTCTGGACGGTGAAGCGGACGACATATTTCACATTAAACCGTTACGATCCGCAAGTTGGGGACTTTACCCCTGTCTCTGCGTGGGGAGCGCTAGGATGGCCCTGGCATGACGGCCACCTCGGCCTCCTCGAGTATGCAAGCCAAAGCCAGGCGAGATTTAGTCTGCGTGTCGAGCGCGGCGGGGCCGTCGGCTCTCTCGTCGGACCAAAATAGCTAAATTCAAGGTCTGCAAGGTCATCGGATTTGCTGGTTCCGATGCAAAAAGACGTATGGTGACAAAAGATCTAGGACTCGACCCCACGCCGTTTAACAACTACAAAACGGTGATGTTTGTGATGAAAGATGTTAGGAACTCTATATATTCTGTATCGGATGAATCGACTGCTACTTTGATAATGTTGGTGGTGATGTCTTTGTCTATCAGGTGTGCATGCAGAAGAATTGTCGCGTCGCTGTCTGTGGTACTATACGTTCTTACGGTATCCGACGCAGATGAACT
>JAPNUC010000073.1:0-32330 GCA_028554685.1 Agrotis ipsilon | reverse complement strand
GATAGGTATTCTGTTGTTATCGATGTCGGTTAAATCCATAACATTTTTTTTTGTCTGTTTATCTGTTTGTATGTCCGAAATAAACTCAAAGACTACTGGACGGATTTGTTTTTTTTTTGTTGTATAGGTTTTAAGCTGGCCAACACATAGGCTATAATTAAATTTTGAAAACTTGAACACCTGGTGCAGAACCGCAACAGACCAGCTAAACTATAAGATATACAAAAATGGTGCGATAGCAAAAATTGTTCCATTTGATGAGCATTTTTATCGGAGAGAATATATTTGAAGATCTGGAACACCTGATGTGGTACTCCAAGAGCCCAGCTACACTAGAACATATACAGGAATTACGTCTTAGCAAAGTTGTTCAGCCTGATGAGCACTCTCTGTTGACAAATAAAAATTGAAGATCTGGAACACCTGATGTGGAAATCAAAGCCATCACTAATTTCACTGTATAATTATAAAATAACATAAGCTGGGATTACCTCCACGCAGTGAAAGCGGGAACAGTTTAGGACTGATTATGATTGGAGTGTACGTAACGGGGCACTGAGGAAAAGACACAAAATTTTGATGAACTTTTCAAACAAAATAATAATACTTATTTTTTATGGTTTTATCGTATGGAGGCAACAAAAGAAACAACTTTTTTTGCGAGATTTTTTTTTGTGAGGTCAATGACCGCTGAGCTATAGAGGCAAAAATTAACTCTCATTGTGAAGTCGTCTGGGACTTAGAAAATTAAGAGGAAAAAGCAATGAAAAAGACTTTCACCCAAAAACAACACCGAATCAAGCCTTGGTGGGGAAACACTGTGGGACGACCTTAAGGTCACTAACTTTGACCCCAAGGTCAGGGTCATATTCAAAAAGACGCAGACACGGGGTACGCTTCGAGGTTAGTGACGTTAACGCCAAGGTCAGTGACCTTGACCCCAAGTTCAAGGTCAAATCAACAAAGACGCAGACACAGGATACTGTCGAGGTCAGTAACCTTGACGCCAAGGTCAGTGACCTTGATCCTAATGTCAAGGTCAAATTAAAAAACTAACTCGGGGTATGCTCGAGGTCGTTGACCTTGACCTCAAGGTCAGATTCATAAAAACTCCGTATCTCATGATAAGTGGACTGTAAGTTCTTATGAGAATTAATTTTTTTAAACCGAAAAACAGCCTTATAACCTAAACTGTCCAAGTCGGAGTGCCCCAAGTCTCGAGCTCGCCAAAATTTATCTCTCATTAAAGCGAGCGAAGCGACCTCGGGAGTGTTTTTATGCATTAGACCTTCATTTCATTAGGCGTCAAGGTCACTGACCTCGAGCGTTAAGTCAAAGTCATAGTCAAATCATTTATTTCAATTCGAATCTGCGTTTATTTTTATTTCACTAACCTTGGCGTCAAGGTCACTGACTTCAAAGCGTAACCCGTGTCTGCGTCTTTTTTATTTGACCTTGACTTTGGGGTCAAGGTCATTGACCTTAAGGTTCTTCCCCACCCTAGTACTCCCACATCCCACCGGATCCCGAAGGCTTGATTAAGCGTTGTTTTTGGGTGTTCTAAGTATTTTTTTCATAGTGCCCCGATTCGTACACCATGACCGTTCATTGAATGAAAGGTAAATTGCAGTTTACGATTTATGACGTATTAAAAACTACTTACTAGGTCTCATCACCTCGCTCAAACTAATTTTCTGCAGAAGTTTAACATGTTATATTGATAACACAGTTTACGTGCTGTAGTGCATACAGCAAGTGAACCTACTCGAATCTGTCGTAGAATATTATCTTCCGCTATTGTAAAAAGGGTTGAAAGGTTGATTTGCTGGCGTATGTACAGTCAGGTTTAAAAATCCAGTATCAACTTCTTATAGCAATAGACTGACGCTTCACTTTGACTTACGTCCTTTTGTTATAAGTTGTTTTAATACTATACAAATCAAATTAACTAATGATATAGTTCATAATTTCAACCATCATTCTGTAAGTAAAGCTGGGGCAGTGGTTAACGTCGTAGGGTTCGAATACTAGGGCGATGGATCGATCCTCACTTTTTTTTTTCCAATTACTTTATTTTATTTTATTTTTAATAATTACTTTATTCTTTTTGTATTTTTAATACATTTTTTAGTAGGAATTTGATAATTAAATTTGTTTTTTTTGTTATAATTACTAATATTAGTCATTAGTGTTGCGTGTCGTCATAATTTTAGTATAATAAAGCTTTGTAGGTAGATCATCACGAAACAAAAGTGACAAACGTAAATTATTTTTATTTGTGAGGTAGACATAACTATGTTAGTTCGTTTCGAGTCTCATAATAGAACGTTATTGATTCCTGGTTATTTTATGTGACGAATATTTACATCTACGGTTTCATTACACTGTTATGGTTTTGCTGGGTTTTGCAGTGAAATATTTAGTAGTAGTGGGAATTATATAAATACTAGCTTCTGCCCGCGACTTCGTACGCGGATCCTGTTCGTTTATGGATAAAAAGTACCTTATGTCCGTCTCCTGGCTCTAAGCTACCTCCCTACCAATTTTCAGCCAAATCTATTCTGCCGTTCTTGAGTTATAAGTAGTGTAACTAACACGACTTTGTTTTATATATATAGATTAAGAGCGAACATTATAGCCCTGCATAAAATATGTGGATGAAACTTAAAACAAAAAAAGAAACCGGACTAAGTGTGAGTCATTTAAATTTTAACTATTTCACATGACATGTTAGTATTCTTTTATAAATAAGGTTCCATATTCAAAAGAATTTGTTTAAAAGTAAAAGAAAAGTGATTGATAATTAGTATTGTGCTATTATATTACAGTTTTTTCTTAATAATAAAATAGATCAACAGCTGTTTTTGCATAAAGTTAATAATAGTATTCTATGTTTTGTTGTAGTGACGTAATACTATGAGTCTGTGGGATACGAGATATGGCATGATGATGAGATGAGTTGTTAAGAATAAACAGGGACGTCAGCGACGTCCGGGAATGCTTTATGAATACGAAGGAAAATGGTTTCCGTGTAACTAATTCAACACGAAATTAATAACCGTTGATCGTGCACTCAACATTGAAGGCTTACATCATCGAATATCACCTATAAACCGTTACGTTTATGGGAATCCAAAAAAAGTTATGATTTTCTTGAGGTCCTTTTTTTATATGAATTTTGTTTATTTATTGTAAATAGACTGAAAACGTAAACATCATTTTATTGATAACTTATTATTTAAGGATTAAGAATTGAGGTATGGTTTCAAACATCTTTTCGTAAAGAAAACGATCCTTAAACTTACCTCAATATCTTGTAACAGGGTATTTTTTTATGCAGTTTGGTATTTTTTTATTGATAGTATATAACTTTTTTCTCTAAATTGAACTTGGTGGAACGGAAGAAACTTGATAAGCTCAGTAATTTTTGGCACCGCGGTACTGGAACGCAAAGGGCAACTGGACCTTTCGTTCCAGGGCTGCCTGCTAAAAGGCGTTTATTTTGGAACAGTAACGGGACATAGCGGCACTTGAGCGTAAAGGTCCACTAGCCCTTTGCATTCCAGGGCCTAACCTAACCTAATCGGTCTGAGTCAGGGTGACACAAACCCCGAGCTCACTTCGCTCACTCTCGCGGCCCAGGAAGGCAAAGAGCAACTGCCCCTTTGCGTTCCAGGGCCTAATCTAACATGTCCGAGTCGGGGTGACCCGAATACCAAGCTCGCCTTGTTCGGTTTTGCGGCACTGGAACGCAAAAGGCAACTGGCCCTTTGCGTTTCAGGGCCGCGGTGTCTTGATACTGTCAAGATAAACGACTTTAATAATGATAACTTTATTATTTCTTTTGGTAAAGTAAATACGGTTTTATTAATTTTCTTATAGAAAATAACATACTAAGATGTTCGCAATTAAAATAACCTGTAATTGCTAATTAGCTACGCATAATAAAACGAAACCCTTAAAACCACTTATATTAATTTTAAGAGGCTATTTTTTTTTAATTTTTAAATTCTCTTATTTACTATTTTATTACGTCAAAGATCCATTTAAATAATTTCATATTTATGTTTAAATAATAAAAATTGTATCGACGATTTACTACGACAACTTTTTCACATTATATTCAGCTCGAATATTCATAATTTTAGCAGTTTTATAACTATAGTTAAAACATAGAATTACAATAATTACAACTAAAATATATTATTATTTTTAAATTACAAAACATGCATTTTTATTCTAAACCCTGTAGGTAATAAATTATCGTCATTGGTAAAAATTTAAAACGAAATAATATGACAATAAGCAGTACTAACGAAACTAGTGAAAATATATTTAACTAACAAAAACAGATGGTCACCATTGCATTGCTTTCATTACTAATGATCTAACATGATTGTGCGGATAGCGTGGGGTCATGATCAATGTGGTTTGAGTTCGAATCTTAGCTACGTTGTTTTGTTTTCATTGAAATCAATCTTGTAATTTAATTTATTGTAAACATAAGCGGACTGTGTTACGTATTGGCGTCTAGCGAAGACTGTACGAATTCCTGGGGAGTGGGCCACTATGTCTTTTCGTCTTCTATTTTGTGTAGTTGGGTCGAAAGTAATAGATTTATGTAATTTTAAGGTCACATTTAAAATATATAATTTGCGAACTGAGAGTAAGTTACTATCTCTGTACAGATTGGTTGTTGAATACCTGAAAGGTTTGAAATACATCACTTTGATCAGCGATCGTTGGGCTCTTTCTAGTTCGAGATATTTCGTCTTTGAGGCTCCCCCCCATACCGGACTACAGTAGGTTATTACCGATTGTGCCAGGGCAACATAAATCTTATTCAGTTTTAAAAATCCATATAAACTTCCTGACTCTTTTCATAAGTATTTCAATATGAGGGTGCCATGACAATCTCTGGTCAACGACTAATCCTAGGTATTTTGTAGAGCTTACTTGTTGTATATACTGACAATCACAATCTGCAGGACAACTATTATTGCCCACATGTATCCTGACTCCAAAATCTATTCCCGGCTGGGACCTCTGATTTGAAGAGAAGCAGATAAAGTTGCACTTTGTGGTATTCAATGTTAGGAGATTATTGTTAAGCCAGCTAGCTATTTCCCTGAGGCCCAATTCTGCGACTATTTTCACGTCCTTCCGCGACGCTCCCGAATAAACAACTGCAGTATCATCCGCATAGCAGAAAATTTTGCCACCACCACTGGTTTGCAAATTACATAAATTATTTATGTAGACTAAAAAGAGTGTGGGGCCCAACACACTGCCCTGCGGGACCCCATAAAAGACTTCATCTTCGTTGCTATGCATATTATCTATGGTAACTTTTTGTTTCCTGCCCTTTAAGTAGCTCTCGAACAGAGAGAGTGCTGTGCCTCTTACCCCTATGTTCTCAAGCCTGTGCAGAAGGATTGGGACGGAAACGGTGTCAAACATTTTTTTGAGGTCTAGGAACACTGCTAGGCATTTTTGACCCTTATCTACCCTTTCCACGATTTCAGATGTCAACGCTGTAACAGCGTCTTGAGTTGAGAGACCCCTTCTAAATCCAAATTGTGAGTTTGATAGGATTTTGTTTTTATCTAAATAACTTATTAATTTTCTGTTTATAATCTTTTCTAAAATTTTTGAAATGGAAGGTAGGACAGATATAGGTCGATAATTATTGACATCGTTTACGTCCCCACCCTTGTGCACAGGAGTAATCACGGAACGTTTGAATACTTCGGGAAAGACTCCAGTTCTAAAGCACAGGTTAGCTAGCTGGCAAATAAGTGGAACCATAAAGTCCCTTGCTAGTTTGAGAAATTTTGTGGGGATACCATCCCAACCAGGTGTGCTTTCAGAGTCAAGACTAAGGAGGATAGTGTCTACTTCATGAGGATCAGTCTCGGTTAAGAAGAACGATGATGTCCAGCAATTCGAACTACAGCTATTGGTGGCTGGTAAACCCGATTGAGCTACAATATTTTCAGCTAAAGACTTACCTATTGTTATAAAGAAAGAATTAACACGGTTCAGTGAATCTAAAGGCTGCGGAGTAATCTTTAGTAGATGACTATTTGACGTTTTAGGGCCTTTAAACTGAGTCAATTCGTTTATCGTTGACCAAAGTTTCTTAGGATTCTTACTTGTATCTAGTATTTGTTTTCTATAGTACTGTCTCTTTAATTTCTTGATTAAGTTTGCGCAGAAGTTGCGATAGCGTTTGTACGTTATAATTAAAATTAAGTTAAAAGGATCAATTTTAGACTGCTGCTGCATTTTGTTTCGAAGTCTAATGCATTTTAAAGCACCTTTAGTAATCCAAGGCTTTAGAGTTTTTTTACAAGATGGAACAGACCGTAATTTCGAGTTTGAGAGAAGTGTAGTCCTGTCAGCTTCCACCAATTGGTAGCGTAGAGATCCGGGTGTGTGTATGTGGTGAAAATTGCGCAATCTACCTTGATAAGATATTCATACGCTTTAGCGTAGTCGGTAGTACTTATATTCTTAGATCTAGTTTGATGTACATTTGTTGGGTTGCTAGTTATATTAAGAATAACCATGGCGTGGTCCGTGATAATAGTATTGAGTACGGCCACAGATGCTGAGTATCTAATCTTTGCAAGTTTTAGGAGTACATGGTCAAGGCAACTTTGCTCTCTAGTTGGTAAGTTGTGACCCGGAAGAAGACCATGAAGGGCTAACATATTTAAGTAATTAAGTCTATTGGTTCTCTGTTGGGAAGTTTCTTTTGTTTTTTCTATTATATTTATGTTAATGTCACCCATAACACAGATATTTTTCTGAGTACATGAGCTCAAGTGATTTTCAATTGAATTTATGAAAATTTCAGCACATGTGTTTGATGGGGAGCGATATATGCCTATAATGGTGAAACAGGAAATGTCGATTTGAAGAGCTGAGCCATGAGCTAGTTTGATCTCAGTTACTAAGGGCTGATGCTTATTCCTGATATATGCTACCACTCCATCATTTTGGTTTAAGTGATTTGACGTTGAGTACGAATCGTAATTATTTAGTACAGGTATCTGCTTGTTTGTTTTTAATCTACATTCAGTAAGAATGAGCACATCCACATCGAAATTCAGCTGTTCCAAATTAACTTGTAGATCATCAAAGTTGCCATAGATCCTCCTTACATTTTGGGTCAAAACCGTTAAATTAGAATTTTCTATTTGCAACCAATTGGAGGCATGTTCAATATCACATAACGTAGATTTTGCCGTTTTAATACAGTCTAATTCATGTAGTGTGTGAAGATTACTATTCATTATTTATATAAATGAGTTTTAGAGGACATATCTTATAATTCTCATATTTTTCGTTTGTGTTTTGATATAGAGGAACATGCTTATGTATTGGTATTTTAGTGTATAAATTTTGTATAATAAATACTTGTATTGATTGGTGAAGAGTATACGAGTGTGAGATTTTATAATAGGATAATGTAGTTTTTTGAGAGAATTGTGAGTGATGTATGAGGGAAAAGTTGTGATTTTGTTGTATAAATATGTTGTGAAAAATTATACTATAACTATAAGCTTCAATTAATGACAAAACGAAAGTTATTGTGTAATACAGATAACACATAATATTAACAGTGTGCGCAAAAAATAATGCTAATAAAAATAAGATAACATTTAAAGAAATTAAAACAAATGACATCATGATCATCATGAAAAAAAATCCTTACTTAACTGTTTTATTTTCACAGGTGCGTCCGACGCGAAGAAACCACAGCTATACGTACGAATAACAAGGCTAGAAGATACAATGACATTCCAAAAAAAGAAAACTGAACAACCAGCCTTACTAATTATCCGGAACACCGAGAAACACAAGTCTGCAGCTCCTTCTAAATTCACAAAGCCTGTCACAAATTCTCAATCTGTCAGTAATATTGTGAATAATACTGATACAGCTGCGAATGACCGAATAAAAACATATGATTGCGATGTGTGTCACCGTAGTTATAGTGCAAAACGTAGTTTAATTAGACATATTCGTATTCACACTGGTAAACAACCTTACAAATGTGAAATATGTCAGAAGAGTTTTAATCAAAGTAGTTATTTAAAAAATCATGTTCTTAGACACACTGGTGAAAAACCTTACAAATGTGAAGTATGTCAGAAGAGTTTTAGTGATAAATATGTTTTAAAACGACATGTTCGTATTCACACTGGTGAAAAACCATTCAGATGTGAAATATGTCAGAAGAATTTTAATAACAGTAGTCATTTAAAAAATCATGTTCTTAGACACACTGGTGAAAAACTATATAGATGTGAAATATGTCATAAGAGTTTTAGTCATAGTAGTCATTTAAAAAGACATGTTCTTAGACACACTGGTGAAAAACCTTACAAATGTGAAGTATGTCAGAAGAGTTTTAGTGATAAATGTGATTTAAGACAACATGTTCTAATACACTCTGGTAAAAAATCTCACCAATGTAAAGTATGTCAGAAGAGTTTTATTAGAACAGAACATTTAAAACTTCATGTTCGTATACACACTGGTGAAAAACCATTCAGATGTGAAATATGTCAGAAGAGTTTCAGTCAAAGTGCTAATTTAAGAAGTCATATTCGTATACACACTGGTGAAAAAACCATATAGATGTGAAATATGTCAGAAGAGTTTTAATCATAGTATTAATTTAAGAAGTCATATTCGTATACACACTGGTGAAAAACCATTCAGATGTGAAATATGTCAGAAGAGTTTCAATCATGGTAGTCATTTAAGAACTCATATTCGTATACACACTGGTAAACAACCTTACAAATGTGAAATATGTCATAAGAGTTTTAGTGAAAGTAGTAATTTAAAAAGACATGTTCTAATTCACTCTCGTAAAAAACCTCACCAATGTGATGTATGTCAGAAGAGTTTCAGTCAAAGTGCTCATTTAAGAAGTCATATTTGTATACACACAGGTGAAAAACCATTTAGATGTGAAATATGTCAGAAGAGTTTCAGACGAAGTGCTAATTTAAGAAGACATCTTCAAATACACTAAAAAAAACCTTAGAAAGATGTGAAATATGTCAGAAGAGTCAATCGTTTTTTTATTTCTCATAACTCTAGGGTATGAATGAGGTCTTATAATAAAATTATTTATAATGTGTTTTTTTGTTTTCATTTTTCATACAAAATAATTCGGCAGAGTCACAATATTAAGTGTAAAAGACCCTTACGTAAAATGTGATATCGCATTTTCTTAGCTATAAATATGAATGATAAGTTCGAACAAAAATGAGTAAACTCGGATTTATCAATGAAACTTAGAGTAAAATGAGACTCCGTTGTGTTGAAGCAGGAACCTACTCAATAGTTCTATCTTATTTACGCAAAGCGAGAAGCATCAATGAGAGAGTGAAATATCCGAATCATAGCAGACACCTCTCCGACAACATTGTTGCATCGTTACATTGTTCTTTGTACTCTGGCGCCGCGAGCTAGGGATGTTCTTTTGTCGTCATTGTAATGTTATCGATGTCGGTTAAATCCATAACAAAAATTTTTGTCTGTTTATCTGTTTGTATGTCCGAAATAAACTCAAAAACTACTGGACGGATTTGTTTTTTTTTTGTTGTATAGGTTTTAAGCGGGCCAACACATAGGCTATAATTAAATTCTGAAAACTTAAACACCTGGTGCAGAACCGCAACAGACCAGCAAAACTATAAGACATACAAAAATGGTGCGATAGCAAAAATTGTTCCCTTTAATAGCATTTTTTTCTGAGAGAACAAATTTGAAGATCTGGAACACCTGGTGTGGTACTCCAAGAGCCCAGCTATAACATATACAGGAATGACGTATTAGCAAAGTTGTTCAGTGTGATGAGCACTCTCTGTTGACATATAAAAATTGAAGATCTGGATCACCTGATGTGGAACACCAAGCCCAGCTATACTATAACATATATAGGAATGACGTCTTAGCAAGAGTTGTTCAACCAGATTAGCATTATCTATTGATGTATAAAAATTGAAGATCTGGAACACCTGATGTGGAAATCAAAGCCATCACTAATTTCACTGTATAATTATAAAATAACATAAGCTGGGATTACCTCCACGCAGTGAAAGCGGGAACAGTTTAGGACTGATTTTCGATGACGATGAATATATTAATAAAAAATTTACTCTTTTATTTCTACATTAGGTGTTCACATTATTTATGCAAAACGGACCGAATGAGAGTTTAAGTGCGGAAAAGGCAGTCCCATCTACATTGCTTTCGTACAACAGACAAGCCGACAAAAATTCTGGAAAAGGGTTCTTCACATCTGGCTCACCACAAAAGAATTGAAATCCTTCTTTGAGTTTTTAGGTGTTAGATGTCTTTATAATTTTGTATCCAGATATTAACCGTTGCGGGGGTGGACCTCATAACCTTTTCGTGTCTGCTCTAGATGATTCCACAGCTAAAGTGGCATAAAAGAAAAAAAAAATGATTTGCATCGGTATCCTCCAACAGCGCTTCGCAGTAAAAAATACATTGTTATGTTCCGACATCCACGCGAACGAAGTTGCGGGCACAGCTAGTTAATAATACTTACAGGGTGTGTTTTTTTCTCAAAATCAGCGGGTTTGATTCCTGGCCAAGATTATCAATATTTCTAAAATGATGATGGAGTTTTAGTTTTCGTCAAAATCGGCCTTGAGACGCCTTTGAGCATTTTTCGATATTCCTCATAATTTCGGATATAATAGCCATCCTCTCCCAGTTGAAAAATTCACTCTGTGTTCGAGTAAGTACTCACCAAGCCATAATCTTTAGAGATCCTTTGGTTAGCCTGGATGTGGAGCTCAGACTTCAGGTTGGCGACGCTGCCCCCGATGCCGGCAACCTCATTGCTGATGAGCAACCACCAGCCTTGCGTCGGGAAGACCACGTCGTCTCTGTGGTCCATGGTTAATGTGTGGCGAAGCGTAGACTTGAGATGTGGACCTTGAGATGTGGGCTATATTATGGTAAGTTGTATTATTTTACTTACTGTAATGCTAAAAATCTCTACACTTTGGACCGGATATAAGACTTTTTTGCCTAATGTGTTGACAGACATCGGTCGCCTGTTATTAGGAGTCTAGTAATATATCGTCGTTGAGTGGAACAGAGCAGGCTGGAAAAAAAATCTCTAAGATGCCAACTGCGGTTTCACTCAATTGCATTTTCAACTGCATGAACAGGAGCATTAAGTTGAAAATCTATTACACGGTTTCGGTTCTCGGTAACTAACATTTTAAATGGTGACCTGCCTAAACTACTAGGTCACTCACCGTTGCTCTCTCTGACCGGCAAGGTAGTCTTCCTGATAACGGTCATATCGCGCGTGAGCCCCTCCCACTGCAGCTTGTGTCTTGTCTGAATAATATTATAACAGCACTTTATTATACAGAATGCCTTTTTTACCAGCTTCCAAAATTTTTCTAGGCATTAGGTATCAATCACTAACCCCATTTTTGAAAAAAAAATCGATACGCTTAATTTTCATATTAAATTATTTTCTCATAAGAATTATTCGCTCTGCGTGGTCACTAAGCTACACGTTAATAATACTACACTTGCCGGCGCATGACACGGGCAGAGCGCACCCCACTCACCCCCCGCCCCGCCCCGCTACACCTGAACGACACATCACAGCGCGGTGTCCAGATTCATTAACTTTTTTTAGATAACATTGAGACGAGATATCTCGATATTTTTGTATTGAGTGCTACAAAAACAAAAAATACGTATTCAATGATTTTTTCCAAAGATTAATATATTAAAATTTGTATGGTGACTAAAAAATCAGCCTGTAAAACTTTAGCCTTCATTCGCACGCTTTTTTTACGGGCGTTAAAATTCGAAGACGTGTACGTGGCAACTACCAACACGCACTGGGCCCGCGTGGTGGATTAAGGCCCTCTTCCAGAGAGGAGGGCTGTGTCCCAGCAGTGGGAACATTATAGGCTAATGATGATGATGATAGTCTCACCGTGGACGAAGTCTTGAGTCCCACGTCGAGCCGTACTCCTCGGTCGAGCAGGCGGTACCCTGACCAGGGATACGCATGATATTGCTGGAACACAGATGCTGATAACCTGCAGACATTCGGCTAATAGAGCGGCTGAAAATTTTGCTACGTTTCGCTAAGCTAAGTACGCTATCCTGGCCAACTCTTACAGTTCAGTAGAAACTCACACGGGGTCCAGTGGTTTAAGCGGCAGTGGCTTGGTGCCCGTGATGAAGAAACTGCAAGCGTTCCTGAATCCGAGGCTGTAAGCTGCCTGCGCGCGCTCCCCTCGACCCCATATGTTCGGTAGATTCACTCCTGTATTAAAGAAGTACCTGGGTTTATGCCAGATATCAAGGTCATATGCAAATAACGACGATATATTACTAGACTCCTAATAACAGGCGACCGATGTCTGTCAACACATTAGGCAAAAAACGTCTTAAATCCGTCTTATTTCGACCACTCCTGTGAGCCGTAAACATACCTTGAGACAGAACAGAGCTTGAGTTAGCCAATCACAACGCAGTACCCCGTCCCCCTCGCTTGCGTAGTACCTCAGCGAGTTGACAGAATAGTTTTTGTTCCATAGATCGTGCATGCGGCGTCTAGTAATATATCGTCGTTGACCTACACTATACAGGGGGTATGTTACCGATCATCACGTTGCCTTCATCCTCCGCGGCCGTCGCGTTCACTTCGCCGACCACCCGCGATTTCTCACGAACTTGAAATGTTACCTGCGCACAAAATTAATTTGACAAATTCTTCCTACGCTGCTTTTGTTGGTACGTAGTCTCCATTCGAGAACCTTACTGCCCTATTGCCTTATTTTTCGATCAATGTGTATCTTAATTCTATCTATTTAAAATGGATCGCAAAATGTGTTGCTAAGCTCATAACGTGAATGATGGGGCCCCCTCTTAGTGGGCCAAAGCCTGTCGGTGTCGCGGGACTTATTTCATTACCGTGAACCCTGATCATAAAGGGCTACTGAAGGACACCGTGGATTTTAGTCAGTACAAGTCCGACAGCCTCGTCCGCTCTGCCCGGGGCCTCATGATTTTAGCACGATAAAAAAGCTCATACTCGAAAACGGCTGGACCGATTCGGATAATTCTTTTTTTGTTGTGATTGTAAATATCAGAGCCAGGTTTTAGAGGACGAAGCCGGGACGGGCCGCTAGTATTTGATGTTTATAGCATGTATGTGTATGTTTGTACCTCGAGTCCATCTGGCGTGGCGTCTGGACCAGATGACACGTCGATGAAGACGCAGACGTTTCGGAAACAGCCCAAATTGTCGAGCGCGTCTCGCACCTGATCACAAAGACACATTTCTGAACTATCCACCATGACAATACCGTTGAAGGTGGTAGAATCAATGATATTATAAGTAAAAAGGTGTAGATACGTTATACACGCTCAGAAAGTGACGCGCTCAAAAGTGGTCATTTGACAAACCTTGACTATATTTGTCAATTTTTCACTTGCGATGCCATCCTACTTTAGCGACTAATCGTGATGTAGTGTCCTATTGCAATATTTAGTTATTCATGTGTGCGTTAGTGTGCCGTTTTTGAAGATAGAATGTCGTTTAGGTAACGTATCTATTCATTTATATTAACATTGATAGCAAATATAAAAAAAACCAGATCAATTTTGAAATGCCTGTTAAAATCCGGACAGACATGCAGACGGGGGTGGGTATCCACCATCGCGGGACCTTTTTTTTCTGTCAAAATTTGTCAGCAAAGAATTTTTTATGGTTAGGTGAAAATGAATGTCGTTTATTTCTTTCTACCTTCTGAGCACGAACGATAACATCTTCGAAATCTTTTGCGTTGAAGAGATCGTCGACGGTGCCCTTCACCACATCGTCCTTGGTCCGCCTCAGTCCGTCCACGTTCACACGATCTACGCGAGCCTGAAACATTTTTATAACTATAATATTTGATATATATCAAACCATTGCCTAGCTATTTTAGCACGCAAGTTGAGCGGACGTGTTTATAAGCAATAATTATTAATTACATGGCGTTAAAATAATGTTCGAGTGATCAGTGACCTAGAAACCGAATTAAATTTTTCCGCTAAGTTTACGTTTTACCTAATCAATGATTAATAAGTGTCTAATTATGAACTAAGTAGAAATGTCAAATATTGAAGATAGCCCGCGGGGTATCTTGCCTGCGAATAAATCGCAATCACCTCATCACGCGACAGAAAGAAGACTTGAAGCTGTAGAAACCTGTGAAATAAGTAACTGGTTGATCTCCATCGAGAAATGCCTCAATGAAGTTTGTGTTATTGCACAGGAAGGGAAGCTGAACTCGGAACAAAAACTGAGGATCAATTCCCTTTCGCGTAAGGTAGGACATGGCGTCTCACAAATGGCAGTATACTACCAAGACTTGAAATTCAAGGCCAAAGAACTTCAACATTCTACTGTAACATTGACTGAAAAACGCGACCTCACGGACTGCCTAGAATCGTTCCAGAAAACCATTCAAGCTAGCATTCAACAGACACGCACCAAAACATCCGTCGATGAAAAACTTTCGTTTGCTGACATGGTTAAAACAAATAAGAACAATTATTTGCGCCCTAATAACCTCAGTTCTATTGCAATTTATCCAACAGATAAATTAAAATCTAGTGACGACACAAAATCAATAGTACAAAAAATAATATGCCCAGAACAAATGAAACTGCACGTTAGAGGATTGCACAAAACAAAGAACGGGGGCGTCATAATTAGCACAGAGACAAAAGAAGACATTGAAAAACTTAAGAAATCATGTCAGCTGAGTAATTCAGGCCTAAAAGTGGAAGAGCCTCATAAGAGAAAGCCAAAAATTGCAATCATAGGAGTTCCAACAGTTTTAAGTGATCAGGAAGTTTACGATTGCATCTATGAGCAGATATTGTCGACAAGTTGCCAACCTTATCCCGTGACACGTTTATGACCTCCATAAAATTGAGTCACAAGTCAGGTCAAAAAGAAAGACCTACCTGCAACTTTATTTTAGAAGTAACTGCAAACATAAGAAAGACCCTTATAAACCAAAACAGAGTGTACATTAACTGGACATCCTGTCCAGTGAGGGACTATACACTTGTGACCAGGTGTTTTAAATGTCAGCAGTACGGTCATGCCGCTAAGGTTTGTCGGGAGACTACCTATACATGTGGACATTGCGGGCAACAAGGTCATCAATTCAATGAGTGCACGACAACTGCTGAACCATCACAGTGCGCTACATGCTTACGATACAAAAAACTGAGCAACCACAAAACAGGAGATCAAGAATGCCCTGCTAAGAAAATGGCTGAGACAAGATACATCAATTCTATTGATTACAATGACGTCACATGATAGTACCTATTTTACCCATAATACATTATTTTTATTTTCCTTCCATGTTATAGTTATAATTGCGCACGTAATATAATGGAATCATTTCTCATTTTGCTGACTGGATATTTGTTAGTATAGTTTAAGAATGCGACCTAGATATTTGCGTTAACGCAACATTTCTACTTCAGTAATTTCATTTTTTTTAAATAATTGTAGTTTATAAGTTATGTAATAGAAACTTGTTTAAGGAATCTTAGATAATGCTTTTTTGCACTAAGTATAGTGAGTTACCTGAGATACAGGTTAATCCTAGTTCAGGTAGGATCCAATTTATTTTGTACCAATAGTAATAATAAGACCCTAATATTGTAAATGTTTTTGTACAAGTAATTCAATAAACAATTTATTTATTATTTTATTTATTGCCTGGTCGTATTATCTGATGACAACGACGATATATTACTAGACTCTGCATGCACGATCTAAGGAACAAAAACTATTCTGTCAACTCGCTGAGGTTCTACGTAAGCGAGGGGGACGGGGTACTGCGTTGTGATTGGCTAACTCAAGGTCTGTTCTGTCTCAAGGTATGTTTACGGCTCACAGGAGTGGTCGAAATAAGACGGATATATAACACGTTTTTGCCTAATATGTTGGCAGATATCGGTCGCCTGTTATTAGGAGTCTAGTAATATATCGTCGTTGTCTGATGATAACCCATTTTTATTAGCTCTGTCTGACTTGTGTGCATGGGCTTTCTTTGAGCCCGACCTTTTTTGTGGGATAACATACCACCGCCCAATGGTATGATCTTCGTCGTGTCCATGAGAAGTATTCCACTAAGGGCACCTGCAAAAAAATTGATAGTTTTTCTTTTAGGTGGTAAAATCATGAAATGAGTCCTCCCGCCCTGGGTGGGGCGGAAGGGACTGTCAGAATCTTACTGACTAAAATCCACCCGTGTTCCTTCGGATGCCCTGTACGGTGTACGTTACTCCAACAAGAAAGTATCTCCTAGAGTTATCAAGAGTAGAACGTAAAGTTTGTGCCTTATGTGCTGTAAATGTGCCCCCACATAAAAAATGTGTGCCCCCTGCCGTTTTGAAAATAAAACGGAAAAACGATTCTTGCTGGGGTAACGTTTTTCTAGCAGGAAAATTCTAAACGAGTGATCGGAGAAAGAAAAATTGTGCATGGCCTGAGAGCTTATGTGTGTGCCACAATGTGCCCTCAAAAATAAAATCTGTGCCCCTTCAGATTTTCGAGATATTGCGTTTCCTGCTGGAGTAACGTTTTGATGAATCGTATATCTCTAAAACCATTGCATGTGCCCCTGTAGAATAAACATACACGAGTAGCTCTTAATGTGTGCCCCTATGTGCCCCCAATTAGATTTTAGAAAATATGTATAGTTTTCAAGTTATCGCGATTTTATGAAAATCCGAAAAAACATCGCAGCGCCTAAATGAGACAAGTTATAAGTTTGCTGAAAACTGTAATCGGACCTTCTTGACGCTAATAATAACCATACAAAGTTTCAAAACGCTTCATGCATGCGTTTTTGAATAATCTTGCTAAAAGTCAAAACGATAGTGTCATAACTTTGACGGCAAAATACAAGGAACTGGCTCAATCTCAGATGTGTAGGTGTAAACCAAAATCATGTGCCTTTAGTCAAAAACATATCTTGAAAAAATGGAGCTTGAAATGTTTCGCAATAAGTAAATATAAACAAAAAACCAAATTAAGTAAACAACGGCTGATTATCCGACCAAATTTGAATGACTACTAAAAAGCGACGGATTCATACTTATCGATGACCTTCTTTACTTTACTCACTAACCGGTTCACACGTGTTGTGCCTGAGTACATTGAAGTAGAAAAGTAATAAATAAAAAAATAAAGTTGTTATTGGATTATGTTCTACTAGCTGTTTCTTAAACTTATTCTTAATACTGATCTGTGATTTTTTTGTGATAATCGGCGGAATGAAAATTAATGCGGCGAAGACCGAGTACCTGGCCTGCAATACCACAAATGCTGCTCCTGTTCGCATTGGCGAAGACACAGTCGAGCGCACGGAACAGGTCAGGTACTTGGGATCGGTGCTCCACGAGTCCGGGGACATCGATTGCGACGTCAAGTCACGTATCTCGGCGGCCTGGGCAAAATGGCGCGAGGTTGCGGGGGTTATTTGTGACCCAAAAATGCCGGTTAAGCTTAAAGGACAGGTCTATAAGACCGTCATTAGACCTGTCCTTTTATATGGCAGTGAAGCGTGGCCTATACTTGAGCGACATAAGCAGAACCTGCGTGTCACGGAAATGAAAATGCTGCGCTGGATGTGCGGAGTCTCGCGGAAGGACCGCATTAAAAACTCCCGCATCCGCGGCAGCCTTCATGTCCGAGACATAGCAGATAAACTGCAAGAAGGTCGCCTACGCTGGTATGGCCACGTTTTACGAAAACCGGCAGATTACGTGGGAAACAAATGCCTTGCCATGCCGCCCCCGCCGGGGCCAGGGAAACGAGGTAGGCCTAAGAAACGTTGGCTTGACGTCGTAAGGGACGATATGCGTGCTAACGGGCTCACGGCAGGAGATGCACAAGACCGTGCGAAGTGGAGGCGTTTAGGTAGGAAGGCGGACCCCGGGCACCGAGGTGGAAGCCGAGGAAGCAACCGGGATTAACGCCCTGAGGATGATGATGATGATGTGATTTTTTTGTGATGCGAATTTACGAACGATACGTTAGACTTACATGAAAAACTTATCTGTGATTTAAATAATAATTACTCGTGCAAATTATTTCTAATATTTATACGTAGGAAAATTTGATCTGTGATTTGATGCAACAATTACTTTTAAGAATTATATTAAGGGAAGTAAAATAATAATTTCCACATCAACAAGCTGTTTCATTAATATAGTCACAAGGTGCATTTAATATATTTTTAATTAGCCCCAAAACTTTTGACCGCAACTGTACGGACAACAACTTACGTATAATACGTCCATTAAAGAAGGTCATCGATAAGTATGAATCCGTCGCTTTTTAGTAGTCATTCAAATTTGGTCGGATAATCAGCCGTTGTTTACTTAATTTGGTTTTTTGTTTATATTTACTTATTGCGAAACATTTCAAGCTCCATTTTTTCAAGATATGTTTTTGACTAAAGGCACATGATTTTGGTTTACACCTACACATCTGAGATTGAGCCAGTTCCTTGTATTTTGCCGTCAAAGTTATGACACTATCGTTTTGACTTTTAGCAAGATTATTCAAAAACGCATGCATGAAGCGTTTTGAAACTTTGTATGGTTATTATTAGCGTCAAGTAGGTCCGATTACAGTTTTCAGCAAACTTATAACTTGTCTCATTTAGGCGCTGCGATGTTTTTTCGGATTTTCATAAAATCGCGATAACTTGAAAACTATACATATTTTCTAAAATCTAATTGGGGGCACATAGGGGCACACATTAAGAGCTACTCGTGTATGTTTATTCTACAGGGGCACATGCAATGGTTTTAGAGATATACGATTCATCAAAACGTTACTCCAGCAGGAAACGCAATATCTCGAAAATCTGAAGGGACACAGATTTTATTTTTGAGGGCACATTGTGGCACACACATAAGCTCTCAGGCCATGCACAATTTTTCTTTCTCCGATCACTCGTTTAGAATTTTCCTGCTAGAAAAACGTTACCCCAGCAAGAATCGTTTTTCCGTTTTATTTTCAAAACGGCAGGGGGCACACATTTTTTATGTGGGGGCACATTTACAGCACATAAGGCACAAACTTTACGTTCTACTCTTATAACTCTAGGAGATACTTTCTTGTTGGAGTAACGTACACCCCTGTACGTTCCGGGGCCGCGGTATTCTGGGTTAAGAAAAAAACCTGCGACCTCAGCAGGAATTTGGTGCGAAACACGACGCGCCACCGACCCGGGTCCTCGGTCGGACGGCGAGCCACCCATTACTCACCGTCCGCAAGCCTGCTCTGCCGCTGGAGCGTCCACACGACAGGCTATTCGCATACGGGCAAAGAGACCTCTTAGACACACAGTGCCTAAGGAAGAGTTTTTGCCCGCATCCCAGGGTGGTCTTCTCCCCGGACGTATCCGAGAGGGAACTCCAGTCCACAGGCGCACGTGGAGGTTTCCTGTCTTAGCACCCCTTGTGGAATAGCTTAGGAGCCATTCGCTCAGGTAACACTGCACGCAGTAGTACTGAGCTCTTCCTTGGAAGGTATGATTGCGAAAACTGCACGCAGTAGTACTTACAGAGCACTTCCTTGGGAACGTATGATTGCGAAAACTACACGCTGTAGTACTGAGCTCTTCCTTTGGAATTTATGATTGCGAACACTGCACGCAGTAGTGCTGTGCCCTTCCTTGGGAACGTATGATTGTGAACACTGTACGCAGTAGTACTGAGCCCTTCCTTGGGAAGGTATGATTGCGAACACTGCACGCAGTAGTGCTGTGCCCTTCCTTGGGAACGTATGATTGCGAACACTGTACGCAGTAGTACTGAGCCCTTCCTTGGGAAGGTATGATTGCGAACACTGTACGCAGTATGCGTGCCCTTCCTGGGAAGGCATGTACGCAGTAGCTGCTGTGCCCTTCCTTGGAAACGTAGATTGCGAACCACTGACGCCGGTAAGTGCTGTGCCCTTCCTTGGGAAGGTATGATTGCGAACACTGTACGCAGTAGTGCTGTGCCCTTCCTTGGGAACGTATGATTGTGAACACTGTACGCAGTAGTGCTGTGCTCTTTTGTTGGGAAGGTATGATTGCGAACACTGCACGCAGTAGTACTGAGCATCCTGGGAAGTTATTATGATTGCGAAATCACTGTAGCAGTAGTGATGTGCCCTTCCTGGGAACGTATGATTGTGAAACATGACGCAGTAGTGTGTGCTCTTTTTGTGGGAAGGTCTACTGATTGCGAACACTGCAGCAAGTAGTACTGAGGCCCGTCCTTGGGAAGGTATGATTGCGACACTGCACGCTGTAGTACTGAGCTCTTCCTGGGAAAGGTATGATTGCGAACACTGCACGCAGTATAGTACTTACTGAGCACTTCCTTGGGAAGGTATGATTGCGAACACTGCACGCAGTAGTACTGAGCCCTTCCTTGGGAAGGTATGATTGCGAACACTGCACGCAGTAGTGCTGTGCCCTTTTTTTGGGAAGGTATGATTGCGAACACTGCACGCAGTAGTGCTGTGCCCTTCCGTGTGATGGCCATCTAACTGGTGCCAATTCTTGTTGTTGTCCATGATCATAAATAAGCCTTTCAAATTACTCCCAGGATATTCACGCCACTGCATTTCACGTCGGCCAGCCAATGAGCTGCCAAGTATATACCTTTTTTTTTCTTCGCAGACGGAGGTGATGGTGATTCGTGTGTAAATAAAGCTTATTTGGTTTCAATTAATTTATCACAATACCCAGCTCGTCTCTCCGCCCCACCCGCGGTGGTGGACGTCCACGGCGTCGAACATCGCAAGACGATCTCCGGCCACCGTAGGCGCGGGCATGCGAGCGGCGAGTAAAGGGCAACTCGCTGTCCGACCATGTACCATGCTCGGGTCGACGGCGCGTCGTGTTCCACGCCCGCCTCAATGAGCGTCAGCATAATGACGAGGCCCCTTCTCAGAGGGCTAAAGCCGGGGTCGCGGGACTTATACTATCACCGTGACCCCGGAACATAAAGGGCTATTGAAGGACACCGTGGATTTTAGTCAGTAAAAGTCTGACAGTCCCTCTCGCCCTGCCCGGGGTGGGAGGACTCATTTGATGATTTTACCACGAATAAAAAAATTAAAAAATACCCAGCTAGTAACACTATTATACATATAATATGTAGAAGTCCGTACGAAGACTTGTAGGTACCTTAATTTCGTTTAGCGGGAAGCTGGCTTTACGTACGACTTCCTCCTCCGCGACTACCTCTGATGCCTCTTGAACATCGACTCGGAACTCAGGTTCCACCTGTAAGGCACATACAATATTTGACTGGCCTGTTGGTTTACTGGTTAGTGACCCTGACTGCTATGCCGCCGGTTCGTGGTTTCGATTCCCACATTGGCCGCTGTGGCCGAAATCAATACGAATATTTTTTGTGATCGGCTGTCTTTCAGGTATTGAATGTGTGCCCTCCCTCCTATTTCGAAAGGCATGACTAGAAATATTAGGCACAGAACTACTTCTGCTCGTTTGAACAATAATTATGCTTTAAGTTATTACCTTTGCATGTACTGTCCCCATTTTTGTTTCTAGTTGAACAATTTATAAATAAAATACATAAAAACTTGATCAAAAAGAAAACTGTTTCTTAAATAAATAAAATATAGGTAGCGACAGTAAATAAACAAACCTGAAGTTTTAAACAAACCAATGACAGGATCTGAACAAGGGAAGGAAGGAGGTTTAATTAAATTACATTGGACAAAAAAACACGGTACAAACCTATAGGCAATTTTTTTTTCATAACTATTAAAAGTTTATTTAAATCGATTTCAAGACTTCAAATATTGCTTTTTCCAAGGCCTTTCCCGTTTTATAAAGCCCCGTATTCACGTTCCATCTTGCTGTATGTCATCATCTGCATCGTGCATCGTGTATGACCTTGGCGGGACGTACAGCAAGATGGAACGTGAATAAGGTGCTTAAAACAGCGCCGTATTCACGTTCCATCTTGCTGTACGTCCCGCCAAGGCCATGCACGACGCAAAAACACCGTGAATAGGCTTGACGTACGTCAATAATTATTATTAATTGTTTGCTGGATGTGCACGACCCATTTTTCATCCAGCGAGCACCCCCACCACCGCGAACGTCGTGCAGATGGACAGTGAATAACGCGGACGTACGTCAGAGCAGTCCAGCATCGTGCATGCTGGACCGTGTATAGGCTTGCTGTACAGCAGATTTAACATTTAGAGCTTGTCTCGAGAGAAGACTGCACGTGAAAATGGATAGTGAAACACACTTTCAAAATTTATTGAAAAATATAGATTCTGCATTTGAGTGTATTCTGTACGTTTATGATATTTTTTTTTAATGCAAAATCTTTTCCTCTTTTCTGTTGCTGCTGACAACATCAGAAGAAGTCCCATTTTTTGGCGTTTTGTTTAAACTGCTGGCATTTTCTAAAACACGTCTTTATTCGTTCGATTGATTCTGCTCGCTGGATGCGCGCACGATGGTGTGTATGCTACATCCATCACAGCGACTTTGAGCTGACGTACAGCCGTGACACATGGTGAATACGGCGCTTAAGCCGATTCTAAAAATACATCGACAACGCGAGCGCGGGGCCTCGCCGCTAACAGCTGATCGGGAAACGGCGCGGCGTGCACGCGAAGTTCGACTTTTGCAGGCGGGCCAGTAATTTTGTGAAAGTGATAAAAATAAAACTAATGAGTGTAGAAATAAAGTTTCTTTGGGAAAGTTGTTTGTAATCGTGAGTACGTGTCACGTGTTTAAATGTCGGTCATTAATTACCAGTCACGCTATATACAGGGTATTTTCTCTGATTTCCCATAACTTTAGGGTTATATTCTAGACGTTAAATAAGATAAAATCTCATAATTAAATTACATAAAATATCCAATAACGAATCATTACTTTTACGACGTTGCCATTCTTTCACATCGATGCAAGGTAAACTAGTAAAGAGAAAGTACCTACTCGTTATCGATGAAATCTCAAGTGGATTGAATAAAAATTAGGTACTAAGCAAAATTAAAATCACATTAAAAGAGGTAAATCTTTATTGATAACGTTTTAGTACCTACAAAGGGTAACTTATGGCTTAAGTTGAAATTTATTTTTTTGTAAACTGGATTGAGATTATTAATACTTTGAGCGTACTTTGTATTAATCGCTATTCTACTGGATTAGAAATATCTTAATATTCGTTTAATACTTAGATATGTCGGTTAAATCAATCAGAGTATTTAATAAGCAAAAATAAATTCTGGATTTAACCGACATCGATAACATTACAATGATGACAACAGAACATCCCTAGCTCGCGGCGCCAGAGTACAAACAACAATGTAACGATGCAACAATGTTGTCGGAGAGGTGTCTGCTATGAATCGGATATTTCACTCTCTCATTGATGCTTCTCGCTTTGCGTAAATAAGATAGAACTATTGAGTAGGTTCCTGCTTCAACACAACGGAGTCTCGATGTACGCATTTTACTCTAAGTTTCATTGATAAATCCGAGTTTATTCATTTTTATTCGAACTTATCATTCATATTTATAGCTAAGAAAATGCGATATCACATTTTACGTAAGGGTCTTTTACACTTAATATTGTGACTCTGCCGAATTATTTTGTATAACAATGAAAACAAAAAAAAACACATAAATAATTCTATTATAAGACCACATTCATGCCCTAGAGTTATGAGAAATAAAAAAACGATATGACTCTTCTGACATATTTCACATCTTTCTAAGGTTTTTTTTTAGTGTATTTGAAGATGTCTTCTTAAATTAGCACTTTGACTGAAACTCTTCTGACATATTTCACATCTGAATGGTTTTTCACCAGTGTGTATTAGAACATGTCTTTTTAAATGACTACTTTGACTAAAACTCTTCTGACATAATTCACATTTGTAAGGTTGTTTAACAATATGTATACGAACATGTCTTCTAAAATCACTACTTTTATAAAAATTCTTCTGACATATTTCACATCTATATGGTTTTTCACCAGTGTGTATACGAACATGTCGTTTGAAACCACTAGTTCTATTAAAACTCTTCTGACATATTTCACATTTGTAAGGTTTTTCACCAGTGTGTATACGAACATGTTGTTTTAAATATCTACTTTGTTTAAAACTCTTCTGACATATTTCACATCTGACCGTTTTTTCAGTGTGTATTAGAACATGTTGTCTCAAAACATTTTTATTACTAAAACTCTTCTGACATACTTCACATTTGTAAGGTTTTTCACCAGTGTGTCTAAGAACATGTCTTTTTAAATGATAACTTTGATTAAAACTCTTAAGACATATTTCACATTTGTAAGGACGTTTACCAGTGTGAATACGAATATGTGTAATTAAACTACTTTTTGCACTATAACTACGGTGACACACATCGCAATCATATGTTTTTATTCGGTCATTCGCAGCTGTATCAGTATTATTCACAATATTACTGACAGATTGAGAATTTGTGACAGGCTTTGTGAATTTAGAAGGAGCTGCAGACTTGTGTTTCTCGGTGTTCCGGATAATTAGTAAGGCTGGTTGTTCAGTTTTCTTTTTTTGGGTTGGGCCACAGGTCTGTTGGCTACATAAAGTTTCACAATCATCCCTTAATTCTTCTTTGATATCATGATGTTCCTCCTCGGGTTCAGTACTCTCATTGTCTTGTTCACAGTCATCTTGTAACTCTTCTTTGATATCATGATGTTCCTCCTCGGGTTCAGTACTCTCATTGTCTTGTTCACAGTCATCTTGTAACTCTTCTTTGATATCATGATGTTCCTCCTGGGGTTCAGTACTCTCATTGTCTTGTTCACAATCATCTTGCATTTTTTCTCTGATATCATCGCTTTCTGATTGACATTCATCAAGTACACAGTTAACATGCACTGTTGGAGTAATAATAAACCCATCGAAAAACTTCCTCTCATCTTGGTTTTTTCTTGATTCTGTCTGTAAACAGTTGTATAAAATGTTCAGTCAAATCCTGATCGCAGTAAGTACAAGCTATCCAAATGTTTACTTTACTTTTGACATGCTACATGAGAAATCACCAGTTTCTTACAAGTGTGCTATGATGAAATGTAAGGTAAAAGATATACAGGGTGAATTTTTCAACTGGGCGTGGATGGCTATATCCATAACTACAAGGAATATCGAAAAATGCCGAAAGGAGTCGAGACCGATTTGGACGAAAACTAAGACTGCATCATTGGATTTAACACAAATCAATAATCCTGGTCAGGAATCGAACCTGCTGTTTTTGAAAAATAATTCTCAACTGGTATTATTAATCATTCGTTAGTGCTGCTAATAAGAATCAAATTCTGGGAAGTAATTATATACGGCAAACTTAAGGAAAACATTCGATCATTGAAATGTTTTACCAGTAATGGAAAAATATTTCAATGATCAACGGCCCAAAAACTGGAGTTTATAAAGGGCTCTTACACAATGTCTGTACAATCTTACAGGGGAGATAGCTTGTTCAATTTTGTCAATGAAAGTATTGTACATGAAGTCGGAAACCCTTTATATCGTCGTAATTGTTTTGTATGTACCGTAAAAACTAAAAGTACTGCAACTTTGAGATTTAAATAACAAGGATCATATAAAACATAATTGTACTTCAGCAGCATTTTAAGGGTGCCGGCTCGCTCAAAATAAACGTTTTACTGCATCCAACCCCAAACATTAATTGTGCAAGACTATGTCCCAACGATAATATCTACTCTAACGATAACTACATGATAACTCTGTTATGCTGCACAGTAGAAATCGTGGCCTTGGCTTAACCGCCCATACTGAAAGGAAACGCATAACAATAGGAACTTTTCCTCTATAAACATTCTCTGATATACCCCCTATCCTATGGTGGGTAACGTGCCAAAAGGATACTCATAAACATCTAAATGAGTGGCTAGCGGGAAGCTAGTCGTTAGTGCCAACCACAACGGACCTGGCAAACGTTGTGTGTATCTGCCTTCTTGAGGGGATGGGCGTCACCCTTCTTGCGAGCTGTTATATCGACCCATACTCGGGGAAAACAAGTGACATAGAATCGAGTTTTCAGTATCATTATTTAGATAAACTCAGCTTCTGGTGGATTTTGTAGCAACCATAATTCAATGAAAAAACGAGTTATTTTGATGTTTAACCCTTTATTCAAAAACTAGCTTTTAGCACCCAGGACCAAAGCAGCTTTCAACTGGTGAAGAATTTTTGAAATGAGATCATTAGTTTCTGAGCCTATTCATTACAAACAAACAAGTTTTCCTCTTTATAATATTAGTATGAAGGATGATGATGATGCATTTATTGATGAAGAACTTATAGTAACCAATCATACAGATAAAATAGACAGTCTGATGAAATATTTATAACATTGTTTCCACCTACATCGATATCAACGCTAAGACTCACATGCTACATTCAAATAAAAAGTCAGGAACCCTATTACTGAAGAGAGCCACACAACACTTTAATAATAAGTGCCACAGAACAAAAGTCAAACCTCACCTCATCATCCTCATTCAACATCTGAGTGAACAGCTTCTCTGCTTCCAGACATTTCCTCTGCAATTGACAGCATTGCTTTAGTCTAGTGTAGCAGAAGACACAAGCGAGCAACGGTCTACTGTCTTCACTTACAAACTGCAACAAAAGTATTGTTAAATTAATTGTGATTTTATGAATGAAGAACTTTGCATTTCATTGTAAAATGGTTATTAATAAATCTTGCATAGAAGATGCGTATCTTCAAAAAGTTCATTCTTCTTTCAAGTACTCTTTAAAGATCAAGAATTACTTACTGGAATTCCAGTCAGCTTCTCAAAAAGTTGTTGCAGTTCCACATTGGTAACCATAAACATACGAACATCTTCCACTAAACATATTCTACACATTTGCAGCTTTTCTACTTTCATAATGTAAACTAATTTATGGAAAAAAACACGTGATAAATACAGAAATCTCAATAAACCACAATAAATTAAACAAATTAATGAATTGACAATGACAGTTCTATCCTGTCGAGCCAGGGTTACCAATACCAACTCTCAGAAATATTTATCCCTAAACCCTGGGTCAAAAACCTCTAAAACACCCGTTATTTCTTGGAAAACCCCCTAAAAAAAAACAACTTATAAATAGGTACTTAATATTTTTTTCATTAAGTACTCGTAATCTGAAAGTAGCACATTACATTTCTGATGAGCGATTTGAAAGTTATGCATTGCAGCCCTAGAGAGAATCGCTTTCAACTGACAGCTGCCAAATAAAAAAAAATGTCCATCTTGGGACTTCATTAAGTAACTTTCACCCCTTGAATAACCATGTATTATTCATAAAACTGGATACCTGAGGTCAACTTTATACTGTTTAGTTTGAATTGTGCCAGAGCTCATGCTTTTACAACTTTACCGTTTCAATAAAACAAATCCCTAAAAAAACCCCTAGAAAAATCCCAACCCACTTTTTTAACCCCTAAATCTGGGGGGAAAACCCCTAAGTTGGTAACACTGTGTCGAGCTGTCATCTGTCTATGGCAGTGTTGCCAGGGCCGATAAGTCGTAAGTTACGTTTAGTTTTCCGAAATGTTACATTTTTGTTGCTTAAGTTACATTATTGTTTTTTTTTATACTTTATGACGTTTTTAGGGGGCAAATTGATGTCATCAAAATAGCAGATTATAAAGGAATCTATGGTATCTAATGGTATATTTGATCTTAGGATAAAACAGACTATTTTTTTATTTCGTTTTTTTTAGTAACAACGTGTAACGCCAGGGGCGCGGAATCTTTCGTGGGATAACTCAACCCATGTTAGTGAATAATTTGTTTTCTTAACTTTTGGAGATTTACAAGGAGAAATGGTTTTTCATACAGATGTGCCCAACCAATCTCTCTTTTTTGCATAAAAAGCCATTTTTTTTTGCGAGTTTCCAAATGTCTTAGACCAAAAACCCCACTAGAGATTTTGCACTTTTGGCGTTACACGTTTTATACAGAAAGCTTGAGATTACACTGAGAATAGACTCTAGTTTCATTTGTTCGCAGCACCATCTTCACTGTTGTTTCTATCTAGTTTAGCACCTAACTTATTCTATTAGTTTAAACCAAAACAACGAGGTACCTAGTGCATCTGTTATTTTTACTCTGAAGTAACTGTTAACGCTTGTTGTCGTCGACAACAAATATTATCGCAATGGAACAAAACAAATCACAATCAGGCATTTCTGTAACTACGAAACCGCGAACGGCAGGAGCTCGCGAAGTTTCAATGTATCCAGGATAAGTTTCATTTTGTCACGGCGCTTTCCATTCAGAGACATCTCTGAGTGTGATATGGAGTGAAATCTACGAGTGAAATACTTTTTAGACGCGCCAGTTTTAGGTGCGTTCAATTTGGATGCGTTGAATTGAAACGCGTTCTTAATGTTGCATACTATATTTTTAGTTTCTATCTTTGTCTATGGTTGTAAAATATAATCTGTCGTCGAGAACATTCGTTCGCAAACGATTTTAAGACTTATCTTAACTACAAATACAGTTTTAAATCGGTCCGGCGGAGGTGGCACGTTTTTGTGCCGCTGGGGCTCAACGGTAATACTTGTTTACCGGCACGTTTTTGAGCCGCTGGGGCTCTAGCGGTACTGTTTGCTATAAAAATTTAGTACTTATTACAAATCTCGTTGTTCTCAAAGGTTACAAAACTTGGCCTAAATGTAAAAATTATTTGCATGTTACGCGAAGGGGTCAAAAGTTACGAAAAATGTAAGAAATGTAACCTTCTGGCAACACTGACTGACAGTTCTATCCTGTCGAGCTGTCATCTGTCAGTGTATCTGTCATACGTAATATGGACACTATTTTAATCGAGATAAACGTTTCTTTAACGGTGACAACGGTTTTCGTAAATCGTTATCTAGTTCTGACTCGATTGTCATTAGATTTTTGAATTGTTCCGGATAAAAACTCGAAATTCATTGTTTACGTTTGCTTCGCAAGTCAGAGTACTCGTTCTTGAATTGTTTACCTACATAGACGTAGGTTTTTTACTTGCTGGAACCCAGTCAGCTTATCAAATAGTTGTTTCAGTTCCATATTGGTAACCATAAACCAAAGTGAATACCTTTATTAATAAAAATTTTACTCTACTGGCCAAACTCCCATTCATTTTTTACCGGGCTCTTGGAGTTAGGTATCAGACTTTTCAAATCTTCGATTTTGACGACCCCGCCGCGTTGTCGCTGGCAAAAGCAACAGGATCCGCGTACGAAGTCGCGGGCAGCAGCTAGTTCAGATACTAAATCATGCACCTACGCTCTTACAAGATGAAGTTAGCAGTGTTGCTACGCAGTGCGCTCATCGATTTTCATGATTTGTACGTTTTGCTTGTAGACTGCTAGACCAAAGCCCAGATAATTGTGATGGGAAACGTGGAATAACTTGAATCATGCCCAGTGTCAAGTCAATAATGTAGTGGTATTATTTAAGCCGATTCTAAAAATACATCGACATCGACAACGCGAGCGCGGGGCCTCGCCGCTAACAGCTGATCGGGCGTCGCGGCGTGCACGCGAATTTCGACTTTTGCAGGCGGGCCAGTAATTTTGTCAAAGTGATAAAAATAAATAAAAGTAATGAGTGTAGAATAGTAGATTGTTATACAAGGGTGGAAAGAAATCAATTCCCATACGAGGTATTTAGACGCACGAGCGAAGCGAGGGCGGCTATAGTCCGAGTAGGAATTGATGACTTTCACCCGTGTTAAACACTCTACTTTTCGTTTCAAATACAAGGAAAGTAAAAATAGTAGTTTTTCTAAAATATTTATTGATAGTAATAACATGAGTAGTACCTATTTAATAGTCTTTTTTAATTTAAATTTCAAATATGGAACACACCGCCCGCGTCACCGCCGCGGGCCATCCCACTTTAATAGGTATTTTTTTTAATTCACATTGGCCGTATACACTCACCGCAGCATTTATTTTTAATCGATATTTTTCTTAATTATGTAAAAAAAATTATACCCGACTAAATAACCAATTTTAGTTCTATTTTTTAAATTCATTCCCGCCCTAGGGAGGAAAGCAATTACTATGTGTCTTTCCCGCCCAAGGGAGGGAAGCATCGTTTTCAACCCGCTGCTCTGATCAAACAAACACTACTTTCCGAGTATGAGAATTGAAAAAAAAAATTCTTTGGGAAAGTTGTTTGTAATCGTGAGTACAGTCACGTTTTTAAATGTCGGTCATTAATTACCAGTCACGCTATAAACAGCGTATTTTCTCTGATTTCCCATAACTTTAGGGTTATATTCTAGACATATAAATAAGATAAAATCTCATAATTAAATTACGTAAAATCTCCAATAACGAATCATTACTTTTACGACGTTGCCATTCTTTCACAGCGATGCAAGGTAAACTAGTAAAGAGAAAGTACCTACTCGTTATCGATGAAATGTCAAGTGGATTGAATAAAAATTAGGTACTAAGCAAAATTAAAATCACATTAAAACAGGTAAATCTTTAACGTTTTAGTATCTACAAAGGGTAACTTATGGCTTAAGTTGAAATTTATTTTTTTGTAAACTGGATTGAGATTATTAATACTTTGAGCGTACTTTGTATTAATCGCTATTCTACTGGATTAGAAATATCTTAATATTCGTTTAATACTTAGATATGTCGGTTAAATCAATCAGAGTATTTAATAAGCAAAAATAAATTCTGGATTTAACCGACATCGATAACATTACAATGATGACAACAGAACATCCCTAGCTCGCGGCGCCAGAGTACAAACAACAATGTAACGATGCAACAATGTTGTCGGAGAGGTGTCTGCTATGATTCGGATATTTCACTCTCTCATTGATGCTTCTCGCTTTGCGTAAATAAGATAGAACTATTGAGTAGGTTCCTGCTTCAACACAACGGAGTCTCGATGTACGCATTTTACTCTAAGTTTCATTGATAAATCCGAGTTTATTCATTTTTATTCGAACTTATCATTCATATTTATAGCTTAGAAAATGCAATATCACATTTTACGTAAGGCTCTTTTACACTTAATATTGTGACTCTGCCAAATTATTTTGTATAAAAATGAAAACAAAAAAAACACATTATAAATAATTCTATTATAAGACCTCATTCATGCTCTAGAGTAATGAGAAATAAAAAAACGATATTACTCTTCTGACATATTTCACATCTTTCTAAGGTTTTTTTTGGTGTATTTGAAGATGTCTTCTTAAATTAGCACTTCGACTGAAACTCTTCTGACATATTTCACATCTGAATGGTTTTTCACCAGTGTGTGTTAGAACATGTCTTTTTAAATGACTACTTTGACTAAATCTCTTATGACATATTTCACATTTGTAAGGTTGTTTACCAGTGTGTATTAGAACATGACTTTTTAAATGACTGCTTCGAATGAAACTCTTCTGACATATTTCACATCTATATGGTTTTTCACCAGTGTGTATACGAACATGTTGTTTTAAATCAATAGTTTTACTGAAACTCTTCTGACATATTTTACATTTGTAAGGTTTTTCACCAGTGTGTATACGAACATGACCTCTTAAATGACTACTTTGGTTAAAACTCTTCTGACATACATCACATTTGTGAGGTTTTTCACCAGTGTGTATTAGAACATGTCTTTTTAAATGTTCTGTTCTATTAAAACTCTTCTGACATATTTTACATCTGAACGGTTTTTCACCAGTGTGTATTAGAACATGTTGTCTCAAAACATCTTTATTACTAAAACTCTTCTGACATACTTCACATTTGTAAGGTTTTTCACCAATGTGTCTAAGAACATGATTTTTTAAATGATTACTTTGATTAAAACTCTTAAGACATATTTCACATTTGTAAGGTTGTTTACCAGTGTGAATACGAATATGTCTAATTAAACAACTTTTTGCATTATAACTACGGTGACACACATCGCAATCATATGTTTTTATTCGGTCATTCGCAGCTGTATCAGTATTATTCACAATATACTGACAGATTGAGAATTTGTGACAGGCTTTGTGAATCTAGAAGGAGCTGCAGACTTGTGTTTTCTCGGTGTTCCGGATAATTAGTAAGGCTGGTTGTTCATTCTTTCTTTGAATGTCATTGATCTTCTAGCTTGTTATG
>JAPNUC010000072.1:0-33706 GCA_028554685.1 Agrotis ipsilon | reverse complement strand
CGTAAAACCTGGATGGTTTCTTCGTGGTTTTTTGTACTTTTTTCACGCGTCATGATGACCCCCTCGCCATGGCGTCACACGCAAAAGCTGGTCTTTTCTCCAATGTTGTCGGCAAAACAACTGAAGTCGCCCGCCTTGCAGCCTACCGAGTGAAGCCCCTATTCCGCCCATGATCCGGGCCACCAGTTCGGCTCACAGAGAAGCCACGCGAAAAAAACGCGGGGACAGGTTCAGTGGAAGATATTTCCCGGCACTCCTTCCCTTCTCCAACAAAGGATTTTGTTTGCGCCATCCATTATGGGCTGGACGCTTGATGTTTGACCCTGTCTGGCAAACGCATTAGAGAGGGCGACACCCCTTTGGACCGCCCAGCTTTTCGTCCAGGATCTCTGTTGTCAAACCACCACAGCGCACTGCCCATCCATCCTGATGCGCCTGAAGAACTATATCGGCGGCAGATTGCTCCTGCAGGCACCAAATCCGCGCCATCCACCCCCCCACCCGAACTACGTCAGGCTGTCAAGCGATCATGCTCCCAGGAGTTTGCCTGAAGTTCTTCTGGGAAAACAGCGAGTTTGTATCAGGGCTACAGGCCGGATCATGTCCAGACAGGGAGAAACAAGAATGCACGTCTTCGCTCCCGTGCCGGGTTGGGTCAGGAAATCCCCCATTCCACTGCCAATTTTTACCGGCCAGGTGAGTGAGCGCTCTCCAGCGAGAAGCCGCGAAGTTGCAGGTTTCCCCCGGTTGGTCAGTTCGATTGTTACATTTCCATGTTCGGACGCGATGGGCGGCTATCGCGCGCGCCTGCCCAAGCATCGAGCCCTTTCCTATTGGAGGTCTTGATCCGCCCACGGCAAACCGTCGCGAGCTTTTCATCGGCGCAAAAAAATGATCGGGACACCAGCCGCGGCCCAGAGATGTATCGCTCATCCCTGCTCCTCTCAGCAAAGCTGTCACGCTATTGCTCGGGGATGCCACAGGCCGCGACGCTCATGTCCCTGACAGCGCTCTCGCCATTCGCGTGTCTCGCCTGCGGATTGGCGCGTTGCAGGAACGTTTTATCGCCAGGTTTCGTCTGCAAGTTGTAGCCCGCCAAAGACAGGATCGAACTGTGATCCGACAAAACCCCGCGTTGGCATAGTCGCGCGAAGGCGCATAGTGCCTCCAAGGCCACGAGCCATTTCCGCTGCCCCACGATAATCATGCGCCGCATCACTCTCCAACCACATCGGATTTGCCAAGCGCCCCCTGACAATCCCGCGCAACTTCCGCCTTCAGTATCGCGCAGACGTAAGGTGCGTATGACGGGATGTGTCGCCACATGACAAAGGGGCAGGATCTTGCTCCCAGCATCTCGGGGCAGGCAGCAAAAATGGCACACCCTCAGCGATGATATGTCAGCGGCCTCTCTAGATATCGGTTTCGCATGTCCTGAAAAACTGCAGAATAGCCATAGTATGTTTGAGCTTTTCTGACAAACCTGCCGCATTCCGCGTACCGTCACGTTCCCCCCCCATACATCCAGTCATTCCCTTCCAGATTAGCGACTGACGAGGGAACACCCCGCGTCTCCCCGTTCCTCTTGCCAGCATTCCTCATTACCGGTTCCGTACGTTCCCGGAGCGGCCCGAAGATCTAGGGCTGTGGCCGATTTTTGAGACTCCTTCTACGTCAAGATCGTGGACACTGGCGGCGCGAGGGTTCCACTCTTCCCTTCCTCGCGGGCACAGATACGGCCGAAGGCCTGATCGAACAAGGGCAATCTGACCGGGGAACGCATCTCGGAACAACAAGCCGGAAATTCTTAGTGTGACGTCTACCTGTGGCCTTCCAGAACAGCGATTGGCGTAACTCAATTCCGAAATCACGCCCCACTGGCCGCATCCCAGAGCGGTTCAACGCCCCTCAGAGAAGCGCCAGTGCCAGATCCTCCACACCAGTCCGGAGCGTTAGAGAGTCCCCACAGATCAATCAACACTTGCGCAGGGAGTGGTTACGCCCTCTTCCTGAAGATGTCGTAAAAAGGAGAGTCTGCTGCGGCCTGCGCTCTTGCCAAAACTCGCACCCAGCGGATGCCCGTGGGGCACGGCCCGAGGGTCGAAATGGGGAACAGATGACGGCCCGTCGGAAGAACATCTTTTATCGTCCCCGGGCGGCACGCGCCCGACAGGACCAGGTCGAAACCAACACCGTCCTTCAGCCCCAAGGCACGCAGTGGGAAGCCAATTTCGCGTCAGCACTGGGCTTCAATCAGGGACGCACTTCTCAAATCCCTTGGACGATCTGAGCGGGACCGGAAAGACACCATCGGCCGCGAGACCTGTCTCGCAATGAGGCGGCGATTTTAAACGAAAAAAGACATGGCAGTCCATCCACCGGATCTGAGATCGTTTAATCACAAAGATAGGCATCAGGGAACGGGCCACGAGAGCCTCGGCTTCTCCCCAGCCCCGCTTTACACCGCTTCTGACACAGGCAAAGCCCCATCAGGATGGCACGGTCACAGAATGTCGCGCCCGCAGGGATGGCCACCCCGTCGGGCGGTCAAGAGCGCTCGGCTTTCCCGCGAATTCATTTCAATCAACGCTCCAGTTCGGACATACCGGCATCGGGGAAGCCCCGCCTTCATGAAGGGAGGGAGTCATGTGACGATTGGTGTGACCAGCCACCAAAGACGCCGTTTGGGGCAAAGGGACCGAAGCCATCCACTGGATGATTGACGATAAAAGGATAGAGGGGACACCGGCAATGCTCCCCGCAGACCAGAAGGAGCACAGGCCTTCGACAGTGCAACGGCTTTTTTGTCCCGGGGCAGCATCTAGGGTTGCCATTGCGTCCAAGAGAAACCATCACGTCAATCTGGCAAACACCTGGACGACAGCCAGAGATGAAACGCGACATAGGCAGGCCGCGGGGGCGTATCAGATGTGATATTGACGCCTGCGGTCCAGTGCTGCTGCAACGATCCGGGTGGACTGCGCGACTATATGCCAAAGTCTCAGGGACTTTCAGGCACAAGCCATTCAGTCTGAAAAAGGAGGCGTCCTCCTCTGGTTCGCCCACGCGGTCAGAACAGACGTGCCGGAACTGACCGCAGAGTTTCAACGATCCCGATATCATGAAAGCTCAGAGCCGTTGGGGCCGGGCTGGTTACATAACGAGTTACAAATTGGGCCGTGGACCATTATCAGCACCCCGCAAGGTACCCTTCATCGTTCGTGTCTCCATATGGCACAGAGACTGGCAAACGTATCCAGGCCAACGGCGTGAGCCGACTGGCCTTCTGCGCCCGGATAGTCAGACAGAATCAAGGCCAGATGTCTGCTTTCAGGCTTGAGATGCCTCAGTCTTGCCCACGCATTCCTGGGACAAACCAGCCGAATGCCTGCCGATAAGGATCAGCCATGGCATCCGGGACGCGGTTTCTGACTTGAACGAAATAGTCCTGCCAGAGGGCCGCCCATCCAGTTCAGGAAACCAACCTGCATCGCAGGTCGGATGAGGACAGCCGCGTCCGCTCTCTTCCCATGAGACAGGTGGAATTGGTTGCCAACACCTGAAGGGACGGCACATTCCGCGTCGTCCAGGCGGACGAAACATGCGTTCCTGCTCCTCCAAGCAGGAAAACGAAGGTTGCATTCGGCTGCTGTCCGGGACGTGCTGCGTGAGAGCTGAGGAGCAGGCTATTCGGCGACGTCAGGATTTATTGAGCGAGAAACAAACATAGCCGGCCACGCTATGCGGAGAGGACACCCAGACATCTCCAAGGGCCATCTGGGCCAGACAGTCGATTGGTTGGCTGGTCCGCGGCAAGCGATGGGCGCGATAGAAACCCCCACATCACAGAGAACAGCACAAGGAGAGGGTTGGGCTTTCCGGCGCAAATAGATTCCGGGCAGATGGCAACGGGCTCCGGGGCATCCAGCCAGATCTGCCACCAACAATCACGGCAAGATGTGCCATCAGGGAATCGAGCGCGCGGCGGGTGTTGTCTGAGCCTCCTTCTTTCAGAAAAACCGTGAGCGTTCAATGATCGGTCGCGGGAAAATTGACCGATTTCTGTCCGGCCTTTACGGGCTGACGGGCATCTCCCGGTAGCAGGGCTAGCGAAATAGACTTTCTAGGACACAGGCAGTTTTGACTTCTTCCGACCATATGCGCATTAATCACATCCCCCCAGAAGACGCCACACCACAACACAAATGGACGCTTCAGAAAGTGTCTGTTCGATATAAGATCGACGGAACATCCGGATGCCTGAGCCGCGAACGAGAGATTGAACCAGTCTCAGGACGCAGCAGGCCACCTCCCTGGGGACGGAGGGGTTTAGCTTTGTCGAGGCCGTGTGTTTCCAAAGCGCCGAAAGATCAGTCTGTCCGCAAAAGGGACGAAGGAAGAACACGGACAAGTCCGGTTGGCGCATGGGGTCGAGGAATCCCTCCGCGCACGTCCTGAATCGTCTATTCACAATGTCGTTCGGAGACAGAGAAAGATTAGCATGACGGGAGAATATCAAGGCGGCCCAGTACAAAACGCGGGCTTCGAAGGCTGCGCGGAAAGCCAGAACGGTCTGGTCCGGGAGTCCGACGCAAAAGCGTCCGTCAACGCCGTGCCGTCTGTACCAAGGGGCCAACAATCGCATTTCATGACGAAAAGGGCAGTGTTGCCCAAAGCCTATGTACAGGCCAGGCGCATTGTCTTGCCACTTGCAAACTGCCACAAAAACGCCTCATTCTAAGGATTATAGACACGTCCCCGCCACATGTCCGACTTAGGGACCGCTTCAGCACCGCATCAGCAAACTGACCTGCTCCCGGCGTACACAAAACCAAGCAAAAGCTCTCGAACTCATGATGTTCGGGAGCATTAGTCCGCGCCATCCTGATGGAGGCCGCGGCCGGAAGCGTCAAATCTTCGCACCGCTCCAATTGCTCACAAGCACCACTGCCGGTCCAGTGCGTCGACCTGCCAGCAGCCCCAGGTTACGAACCTTACGCGGGACAAGCTTATGGATAAAAATGGCTGCCTCGACAGGCAGTGTGATCCGTCTCGGTCGATTTCCAGAAGATCCGATTTTGGTTGAGAACAATCAGATTGCTGCGCATTCAGCTGATCTCATAGAACTTCAGCCGAGAGGATTATTCGTGAATGCAGGACGGATCCAGGGCCGCCGCTGGGCCATGCTACTGCAGACGGATCATCGCAAGAACGGCCGTGCTAGCTACGGCAGGGATGCATCCAACCAGCGTAATTGACGCCATCCCACCGTCAGCGTGGTAAACGGCGGACTATCGAGGACAGGCTGAACGCTTTTCAGGAGAGGCTTGGGGAGCGGCCAGGGACCGGACGTTCTCGTGGACAAATAGGTCCGGCGGATCAAGAGGACCGTCAATCAGAGGGCCTGCATTGGGGGAATGAAAATCGTCTGCAAACGAGATTCAGCAACAGGCAGCCTGTGGTCAGTTCGGAGCAATTTCATTACGGGCAGTTTTCGATGCCAAACAGGAGCGCAGACTTTTCCTCCATCGAATTCCAAGAGGAACCCAAAATATCGGGGACCACAATAAGCCGATCCATCGCCCGTCGCGTGCGCCCAATAGATGCGCAAAAAGGCCGTGCGGTATTTATCACCGGCACCAGAGGAAGCCTTTGATGATCGGTTAACCGGAGGGACTTCTAATGCGGGCGAGGTACCTGAAATGGACTGGAGACTTCATGGCAAGTCCTGTGAGACAGACAGAGACGGTGGCAGACGAGCGAGGATAATCAGAAGAGGACGGCCGGGCGCGCTTGACGGGCATTGGAATGTCCCAGTTTTTGAGGCTCAGATAGAGGCCTAGGAACGTCGTAGGTCGCCTCGATTTGGCTCAGGACAAGTTGCCCAAGGGACGTCAAGGTCCAGTTTTTCCGGCATCGACAAGCAGCCGCGAGCGCAGCCGCGGAACTACAGTGTGGACAGGCGAATTACACAGGGACGAGGATACTGGAGAATGGTCTTTCTCGGCATGCCGGAGGGCCAAAGGGACTACGTAAAAGCGTGACAGCCCAGTGAAACAGGATGTCGTCAGTCCCAGTGAGTCCAATCCAACGAAACGGCATGAGTTCACGCAGGATAATGAGGCAGGGACGGGTGCATGATCGAAGGCGAAGGGTTTCTTGGCCCTTGTTTAAGTCCGCTCTTGAAGACGGGAAGGGAGGCATAACAAAGCGCGCAGTAGCAGAAGACACTCCAGGAGTTGAGGAGGGGGACGCCCCCGCAACGAGCGGACCTCACCAGTTCCGGGCACCCCGCAGGGAGTCAATGACATTGAGGGCTCCGGGATGGCAGAGTCTCATGAGTTCCGCCGGAGACGGCATTTCAGCGCCTAACCCCCCCTTGTTCTCCTGCCAAGGACGCCTTCCCAGGGGACGGATTGCCCACCAAAACAGTGGCTGCAAGGAGCCAGAGAAGAAAGCCAATGTGGGGGACTGGCAGGACCGAGAATAGAAAACCGTCCACAGATGCGGGGGGCCAAAGTGGGACCGGAATGGAGTCGATCCACAGGATCGGCACCGGCTTCCTTTCCTCCTCCTTTCGGAGGAAACCCAATCCACCCTCTTTCCTATCGAGGCTATTTGGGGTCAAAGCCCTTGTAGAGCGCTTCTTGAGTTTCAGCGGTAACCCGCGCAAACGAGAGCACTCGTCCGCGAGTAGAAGCAATCCGCTGATGGAGAAGGACCCGCCTCATCCCCACGGAACAACGCGTTGCCAGAAGATTTTCGGGAACAATTCCCAGACCCCAACTTCATTTGCCACTCAGAAACGGTATGATGCCGCGCGCTCTGAGAGCGCGGGCAAAAAGTTCTTCGTCGCTGCGCGGAACATCTTTCCATCCAGAATTAAGATTGGTCAAGCCAGAGTGTACGGCAATCGACCCGAAAAACAGGGTCGCCCCTGATTTCCGAAGGACGTTCTCGAGATAATAAGGTTCTTCGATCGTCTGCCATCCCAAGGCTCCCCGACTGGCACGGTGAACAGGCAATCCGGGTGGAAGTATCGTCTCGTAGGCACGGACCGGTCCGCCAGAAATATATCCATGGCGCAGGTGGCTAAGTGATAGGGGCTTCAGCAAACGCCACTTTTCCGAACGAGCCCCTCAAGAACAAGACGAACATTTGACGCTTGGCCTGTGGGCCATCCGAATGAATCACGTCTTCTACGTCTCATTATCTTGCATGTGCCCGGATAACAGCACAAAAGACACCTCATGCCGACTGATGCTTCATTTTTCCGTTCAAGCATTCTTCCCCAGCATGAAGGACCTCAAAAGGCGGCCTGTCTGTCGCTACCTAAGCCAGATCGTGCGGTGGAGAGCGCATCAGGAAAAAACGGGATGTCTGCTCCCAAACCTCCAAGGCCGTCTTGGGCGCATGAAGACACTTGCCTTGCTTGGTGAATGGCAGGGCACGGGACGACCTGTTTGGATAAAGTCCAAATCAAATTTCCGCGGGCAATCATGGTGTTGTTCAGCGTGGGTCTCGCCCGGCCCTTCGGACGTTACAAGCAAGATGGTTGCGAAACTTTGAGCATGGGGGGGCGGGATATTAATCAAAACTTGCCCGCCGCGAGCTGATCGAACGTGGTTCCATTCACAAACCTGAAGGGCACGGAAGACCTTTCACCAAAACCGCAGCCCTGGACGGAAGAGGATTTCTGTCTGCTTTTCAGGCGGGTCAGAGCTCGTTGCCAAAGGACGCAGATTTGTTTTTTGGCCCCGGTGAAATGGGAATTGGGCACATACAACACACGCCGCGGGCTATATGCCGCGGCTCTTCTGGGCGAAAAACAGCAAAGACTGGGCTGGTCGTGGAACGGGGACTTGACGAGACGGGCTCAAGCTGAAAGCAAGCGGTCATTGAGAGGCCAACACCTTAACAGGACTCTGAGTGACCAATAGAGGTCGCCCGCCGCCTGGTGGATTATCGAGCTGGCAGCTATCATGGGAAGCGTTCTGGCCGCGCGTCATCATGGCATTCCCGTCTTGCTCGATGGATTTGTATGTACCGCGGCAATTCTTCCTCTTGTGAAGATAAGCCCCGGAAGCACTGATCATACACGTTCTTTCTAATGTTCGGCAGAAGGCAGGACACCGCAACTCGGCTGCATCTATCTGGCTGGAACCTCTTCTGGATTTCGGACTGAGACTGGGAGAAGCCTCGGGGATCAGGTCTGGCCATTCCGCTTCTTGCGGCGGTGCCTAGGGCCTGCCATAAGGACATGGGCAACATTCGCGGAAGCTTAGTTTCCAGAAGTCAGCGCCTCAACAGAATGAAACTCTGGCGAACCATGGGAAGCTATTGCATGTGGTGCCGGGTTATTGGGGACGCGCCTTCCTGGGGATGGCTGCGCATTTCACAGGAGAGGAATGGTCCCTCTCCCGGTCGGTCTGGTGCGGGCCACTTATGGCGAGGTACAGGTGTTAAACCGGTCTGTTTTCTGGGGCCTATGCACTGTTCATGGCCGGTTACAGTCGCGGCAGTCTGGGAGCATTGCAATGACAATCCTTCTGAACAGGAGGCCTGCATTGAAGATGTTTCGGCCGATATTGGCTGATGTTGTGGCGGCGGTTATACTGCACGAGCGGAAGAAATGGGAGATCATGCGTGATAGCAGGATTGAAGTTACGGAGCATTGGCACCGGGTTCTGCATTTATGATACCGAGGTTAACAGCAAACTTGCTGCCTTACCCAATAATTTTATGGTCATTCCTGCTCTTGCCCTGACAGGCCGGGGCACCTTACGAGAGAGGTGCTGCCACTTCGGACCTTTTACTTTGCGCCCGTCGGGACAATGGGCCGGAACGGCAATTGGAGAGGTTAAGCGGGATCAGGTTCCTGGGATGGCCTGCTCTCGGCGTTGTGTCACGGTGCTGCTGGTTTAATCCGCATCGCTGTATTTAACGTGTCTACTGGTCTTGTGCGTGTAGTGGTCTCAAGAGCTACGGGCAAAGCGGTTTTTACGGTATTACAGGTGATGTTCTAGGAGCCCACAGCCAGAATCACGGGAGTTTGTGTTCTTCTGGGACAGCGCTCGTAGTAAAGGGACAGTTGACACGCATGTGTGGAAGATGGACTTTGCTAACAGAAAAAAAAAGATAAGGGGAAAACCGGTGATAAACCGGTGGCGGTCGCGCCACGTAAAGCAGTGACACCATCGGGGGGGGGGGGGGGGCCAATTGCGGAGTCAGACTCCTTTTCCAAAGCAGTTTTCACCAGTCAGACGCACATTTTCCTGCGGAAGCACATCATGAGCCAGGAGCTCTCCTCTTCCAGCAGTACCCAGCACGATTGCTATTCCCGTTCGTGCTCTTTTATGCCGTGGGCTATTTTTTAGGTAATTACTGAGCATGATTACGCTCTACTTCGTAGGTGCAGAACAGGGTGCCAACCATCCTGAGTCTAGGGCCACGAGGGCATTTGAATGCGTTCATGATGGCCGTCATCTGCTTGGATTACCCCAGCCATAACGGGAAGGTCTTTAAAAACATGGCAGTGGTCGACCTTTGACCCGCGGCATGATGGCCAGGGGTAGATGCTGCTTTTCTCGCATTTTCGGTTTCGCTCGTATCTTTGGGAGCTTCAGGTCAATCTAGCCATCGCTTTCGAAAGTGCTAAAGATCTGCTTCTGGGATTGCCCGACCTGAAACTGGTCAGCCGATCCGTCCGGCCTTCCTTGGGCTTCTAACGCTGCTGTCATGTACGGGCAGGTATGGCGGGATTTTCGCAACGGTTTTTCGCATGCCTACGGGCCGCGTAGGGCGCTTTTCGCCGGCAGCGCACTTCAGCCCTGCTGGCAGGGTTGGCCTTAGTAAATTTTTGTGCTGCACGGATCTGAAAAATTATCCCAACCCTTCCTGGCCGTAGGTTTGCTGAAACGATACGCTCCGAACTGAAACCTATTCGGTGATCCTTCTTTCGCTCTGTTGCAGGCCAGTGCAGCCACCAGCCGCTTCATGGACCAGCCGACCCTTTTATGGCGCCTGTCAATGGGATGGCATACTCGAACCATCGCAGTGTTCCTTAGCTTATCTGGCAGCTCAAGCTGGAATGCCTGATATTGATGCAAGTGCCGGGACTTCCTGCGACGTTCTCTGGCCGATTCGCTGAAGCAGCACTTTGGGATGCAGGCCGTTTGTGGATTACGCTCGGCTTCTTTTTGGTCCGCGGCGCTCCCATGTCCTTCAGAAAACATGTCGATGAAGGAAAATGACAAGTTCGGAAAAGAAAAAACTTGACCCGCTGCATTTCTGAAGATTTTCGGCTCGATCTTGAAGCGTCTTTTTACCTGGCGCCGAGATGTCCGTCATCAGGCGTGAGGCCTGTTGCTCCTGCGCTTCTGATGATGCTCAGGTCGTTTCACGCTGGCTCCTTCTTTAGGATTGAGTGAGCCTTGCGTTTTGTTTGTTAGACGATTAAAACCCGGAAATCAGCAGTCCGAAAAAAACTTCGAAAGTGCTGCAATGCCCGCGCACTTGAAGGATATGACGGAGAACAGGCAGCTGATTATGCCAGCCTCAATGGCCGGGCTGGATGCTGCTCCCACCATGTTGCAGTTTTTTGCGAAACCACACCAGATCAGGGCGTATGGCCTTGGACGCGCACAATGCCGCAAACCACGACATGGGTCTACCGTCATGGCACTCCCTTACTTCTGGCTTGCAGAAACAGCATCGGGGGTAGGGTAGGGATGGGTGTCAATCTTGATCCTGAGAACCGTTTAACACTATGAACGCTTGAACCTCAATGGGATCGTGGCCTATCTCTGCGTGGGATAACCCGACAGAACGGCTGCACGCCTGAACTGGAGCGCATGGGATGGGAAAACGGAATCCCGAACGTCGTCAGTGGGATCCGCGCCTAACGTAGTTACAGTGGGCTGCTTCCCGCTGGCATGGAGGGCGCCAGACGAGGTCCATGGCTGCTTTATCCGCGCGCCAGACCGTCCAGGCAAGCGTAGTGTCCCCCGTGAGAAATGACAAACAGGCTGGTCGCGCTACCCGAAGAGGTCCGACAGACGGACTGAACTCTTCTCCCGAAGGCTTCCCACTTTCTCTCCGGGGGGAGAATAAACCTTCGGGATCAGCAGCCCGCGATCCAGCAGCCGGACGCGAATAATCCGCCCAAGCCGCCCCTCCCACATCCCAAAATTACAGTTCCTGAAGACGATCAAAGACGATCATCCTGCAACACTGGCAAACCCGCTTCGCTCTGTCCATTTTTGCGCGACCGCCAACAACGCGAAGACGGGATGTATAAATAAAACTGAGCTGCCAATTCCCTTTGGCGAGCGTCAACAGGCCAGCCGCAAACTGGCTCCCATCCTGCCACTCCGCGTATATCCTTTCGTCCGTCACAGCCGCCTTCGGCACTTGCGACTGTTGATGAAGTGAGGAAGAAAACCGGGAGTGTGGCAAGTTTCATATGTGGAAACATGGGGGTGAACGGCAGTTTCGTTCCAACCCGCCCTACAGCGACTTTTAGACCATCTTCCGAAACGGCCATGTGATGTGTAAAGTACCTGTATCTCATCAACCCGCCTTAAAATTACATGAGGACATGATTGCACACATTGTCTTTCCGCCGGCTTTTACGAACTGGCCACCGGGTTGGCGGCTTTCGCTTTAAAGCCTTTTGTAATTCGGCTTTTCCACGCGCAGGCAGCTCCCAATACCGCGCCTCCGGCCTATTGATCCCGCCCGGATTGTCCGAAATCAATGCGTGTTACTGTCGTCGCTGAGTTTGCTGGTCGTGCACCGGGTACGCCGGGAGAAAGACGTTACGGTCAAAGTGGACGATCATGTCTCAGAAGCTCGGTTCTGCAACGGTGGCGAGAACGGTGGCTGGAGCAGAAACGTCCCGATTGTCCGCCACCCGCCCTGACCGAAAGCCCCACCAGCGACGTCACCAGCGCGGTTATTACTTTGGAACTTGCACCAGCGTAAGGACGTGGCCCCTCTCCACGTGCAGCCCATCCCGCGCCTCCGTCTGTTCCCTGTCCGATGGTGTTTGTTGGAATGGCGTACGTGCTCCGAACGTCGCTGGAAACGATTTCAAAGCAGGTTGATCCTGCCACGGCAAAAAAATTGCCGTCTTCCTTGTTAACACCCAGACTTTGAGCGGGGCCGGAAGAATCCCTGTCCCGGACCGTTTTGGCGGCAGGACATGACCTATTATGGCCGTTGGATTACAAGTTCGAGGAGGAAGCAGCCGTCGCGGTTTGCCCGCGGCAGGTTGCGTCATTCATTCATGCACACGCCGGGCGCATTCCATCCGTGGAGCACCGTTGTTGCGCCGCAGGGGGAGGAATATGGGACATCCTGCATGACGACAAGGCTCTAGTCCGTTCCGCGATTGGCTGGATTCGAAGGCAAATGCGGGCCCATGCGCCTTTTTGCCCAGGACGGGTTTGATCTGATCGTCTGCGCCGTCAGGCCCGTTCGCCAGACTTCCACCCGGTCAATATTCATGACACAATGTTCTCTCTGGAATATGCCGGTTCAAGGGGAACCTCCAGCGGGGCCCGCACTTGATCGTCACAAAATCACAGGCTTGACCTATCCAGATGAAAACCGTCATGTTCGGCGCCTCATTGGGATGCATTTGGCAAGAGCACTCGATGCACAGGGTTAACCCCGTCATCCGTCGTGGCTCGCCGATCGACGACGGTTCCGGCCAGCAGCTGTTCTTGAAATCGCCCGTGCTTCAAGAATGGTGCCGAAGCCGAAGCGCACTCGTGAGCTTTCTTCTGGACAGTTGAAGAGCTTGGCCGATGGGGATCGAGCTGGTAGTGGCGCATCCGCTCGCCCCGTCGGACAGACTGCCGCCAAATCGACGCTTGGATGTTCTTCAGATTGGTCGGGGACGGCTCATATGCCTTCATCAATCGGCGGGTCAGGGACACCCTCAGGATTGACTTTGTCTGCCGCCAGTCTGAAGAAGGTGGCCGTACAACGCAGCCGAAGCATGCCGGAACCGTGGTGCATTCTCTCGTGCAGAACCTGCCCTTCGCAAGTTCCGGCGTGCCAGCTTCTCGCCGTGATGGGAACTGGCTGGCCCGTCACGTTCGATCTTGCTGAATGTGGAACGGCAGCAGGCAGCAAGTGTTGACGTCTACAGGCCTGCTACCATCAGGCTGTGATCCTGAGGCGCCGCTGGGATGTGAGAGGCGCGGGCGCAGGACGTTGAATCGTGCGTAAGGTTGCGACTATAGCGACGCCTTCTCTCATGACTGGCCGAACACACTTGGGAAAGGGTGCGTAGGAATTCCGAAGCATCGGGGAGAAGAGCGACCTAACACGCTCGGCTCATTAAGAGAAAATATTCGAGCTGGTTCGTTCCACTCGGATATTTTCACGCAAGATCCTGCCGGATCCAGTCCGTCCATGAACGATGGGCTGGTGTCCAGCCAGTTCCCTCCTCGCTTTGTCAGCCCGGGACACGGCTGTTGGAACTCAGGCCAAAAACACTGCAAGTTCACGGCCCCAGAGCTTGATCGCCTCTTCAGGGGCCCAATCCTTGCGATGACCCAAGACCTAAAGCGTCCCCAATCGCATCCGTGATTTCACGAAACGATGCTTCGCCCGTTTCAACCAAAGTAAAAACTGCCAGCTGGCGCTTTCGTAAGAGCCAGTTTCGTATAACGCGGCAAACGTCTGCAATATGGACGGTTTGACCAGGATTGAGACCACGGCCGATATGTCGGCTGATGCCGCTTTCCCGGGCCTGCGCCACGAGAGGCGGAATTCTGAACACTTTGCGAAATTGGCCCCAGATGGCGTCCGTAGATCATGGTGTTGCACAGAACCACTGAGCGGATATTCAGGTGCGGCATTCCGAATGAGAGTATCGATTGCGATACGCGCGACCTTGTCAGGTGCCGGAGTTACAGGAGTTTTCTTCCGTAAAAATCGGCATCGGAAGGTTCACCGAGGGCTTCGTCTCCGACCAGAGAACTGCCACTTGTATGCAGAAAAACGGCTTTCCGCTGCCTTCGAGCCCCTTCAAAAGCGCTTCAACTGCACACGGTGATCACTGTCGTGCTGCATTGATCACGGCAATCTGCATTCTGTGCCTCGGCCATCAGAAGGTCGCTATTGTTGAGTGGTACCCACAACGGGTTCGATGCCGAAAGATCGAAGTTCTCCCGCGCGGGATTGATCGCGGATCAGGCCTCGGATCTGATGGCCATTTTGCGGCGAGATGGGCTGCGACGGAACCCCCGATGTAGCCACTTGCGCCGGTGATGAAGATTTTCATCTGTTTTGCCTCTGCTTCAGTAAAGCTGGAACGTGAGGGAAAGATGATCTTTCTTTGAGGATTGATAATTCCCTCAGCTTGCACAAAAACCTGTGAAACAAATTCATAGGTGGCATTGTATGGATAATCGCGTCGGCGAAATGCAGGTTTTCGTGCGGGTTGTGGAAAGTGGCAGTTTTTCAGAGGCTGCGCGTCTTCTGAAAATGACGCCTTCGACGGTCAGCAAGCTGATTGCACGTATCGAGGCACGTCTGGATTACGCTTGATTGAAACGATCCACACGTCGCCTTTCCGTGACGCAGGAAGGGCAAGCTTATACGCCGCGGGCCACCGCTTTGATTGCGGACCTTGATGATATTGAACGCAGTCTAACGACCCGGCAACATGCAGCCCAAGGGTACGGTTCGGGTGAATGCTTCGGTTGCGTTTGGAACGCTTGGGCTTGAACCCCTTCTGCCTGCTTTCTGGAGGCTTACCCGGATATTGTGATTGACCTTTCCCTATCAGATGAAATGACCGACCTTTATCTGGACCGAACGGATGTTGCGTTCCGGTGGGGCGTTTTGCAGGATTCAGGATTGACCGCCCGACATCTTGGTTCTGTCCTGCGAAAGATCGTGGCCATCTCCTGCCTATCTGGCCCGATATGGAACGCCGAAGACACCGGAAGATCTGAGTCATCACCGGTGTCTGGGCTCAATTTCCAACGATCAGCGCCTGTCTGGCCTCTTCACGAAAAAGGTAGATTGGTTGATCGGCTAGTGCGCGGGGCCGCTTCGGCCAACAACGGTTGAAACCGTACGCAGGCTGGCCGTTCAGGGTGCGGGATTGGCACGGTTAGGCGAATATCATGTGCGGAATGATATTCAGGCAGGGCGGCTGATCGAAGTGTTTGGCGGATGCAGGCGTGCAGGATGAGGAAGACATTCATGCGCCTCTATCCGGGGGGCCGTCAGAGCCCACCCCGAGTGAGAGCCTTTCTGGATTTCATGGTCCCTCGCCTTCAGGATTATCTGGCGGTGTCCTGAGTGTCAGAATTCTTCTCTTTCAACGGGCGGGCAGCCCAGACTGTCGCGAGAAACAGACCCCCGACACGTTGGTTGCCAGACCGAGAACACCGCTCCCGGAAGGGCCGCAACCGGGGAGAAATACAGACGGCCCAATGTGGCTGCGAGTGCGGAATTCTGCATCCCGACCTCAAGAGCCAGTGTTCGGCAAACGGATTTCATCAAAGCCCAGAAGCCGTCCTCCCCAGTACCCTCCTGCAAGTCCGATAGCATTGTGCCAGAAACGACACCCAACATGAGCAGCGGACCAGCCTGAGCAAGGGAAGGACTGCTCCAGCCACCACACAGCCAATAATCAGCAGGATGGGACACCATGGCGATGGGTGGAAGAGCAGCCTCAACGCGCTTCGCCATGCGCTGGCAGAGTGTATTGACAATAACACCCGCCAGAACAGGCAACGCCACCATCGTAATGATACTGCGGAACAGGCCCCCGCTATCAACGGACACTCCCGCCGAGACATAAAGACGGGTGAGCAAGGGGGTCGCAAAAATCCCGACCAGGGTGGAGAGCGCGCTGATACTGACAGACAGGGCGACGTCCCCTTTGGACAGGAAGATCATGACGTTAGACGCAGTGCCGCTAGAAACGCACCCAACGAGGATCATGCCCGTCGCCAGTGCAGGTGGCATCCCGAGCAGATGAGGCAATGCCCCAGGCGGCGAGAGGCATCACCAGATAATGAAGGCCCACCCCCGCCAGACGGGATAAGGGCGGCGAGCGATCCGGGAGAAATCCCTGCACCGTTAGGGGAAACGCCCATCGTGAACATGATGAAGCGAGAAGCGGCGTAATGATGGGCAGAAGCTTTCAGAATGGCGCAGGAAATACAATAGCACCGACTGTCACCAGAATAGCCCCAGACAGGGAAAAGGCGTTGTCATCATCTAACGGGACGTCCCCATTCTCGCGCCAGTGGGCTTCCTCATACCGGCATCCGGGGAGATTTTGGACACATGCCAAGATGGAGAGGTCCCGGCAATCTCACTTCCACCCTTTCCTGCCCTAACCGAGTATGCGACGTTCAGATCACCATTGAAACACAAGCGTCATACGCCGTTTTCGCTATTTCTTTTACCGATCAAGGACAGACTTCATGATGCGTCGCCTTTTGGCTCTTAGTACACTTCTTGCCGGCCTGCCCTATGCCAATGGCTCATGCCGAGGGCACTTTCTCGTTCCAGCAGACGCCGGGAGAACTTCCAAAGACAGTTGCTCCGGAAACCTATGTCATTGATCTTGAGACTGACCCTGAGCACCTGACCCTCAAAGGGCAGAAACGATTGACGTGAACGTCCTGACCGATACGCAGGATATCGTCCTCAATCAGGCTGGCCTGAAACTCTCAGCAGCCATTCTGGATGGAACTCATCACGCCACCATCAAGCCAGGATGATGGCCGCAGAAACAGCGACGCTTCCTTTTGAAACAGGCGGTCCCTAAAGGCCCGCATACGCTCGCCATCAGCTACACGGGACCGATCCTCAAGACACCGAACGGCCTGTATATTAACGACTACACCTCAGCCAAAGGCGAGAAGCGCCGGATGCTGGTGACGCAGTTTGAAGTTGCCGATGCACGCCGGATGTTCCCCGGCTGGGACGAGCCTGCGTTCAAGGCCAGCTTCCAGCTCAACGTGACCCTGCCGTTTGATGACGCCGCTGTCAGCAACATGCCCATCATCGGCACCACGCAGCAGGATACGAAAACCAAGCGCGTATCCTTCGCGCCGACGCCACGCATGTCCAGCTATCTTCTGGCGCTTGTTGCGGGGTGATATTGGGTGCGGTCCATGGCGGCGCTGACGGCACGGACATGAGCGTGTATGCGCCAGCAGGCCTTGAGGAACAGGGCCGTTACGCACTGGAATCCGCAGAGAAGATTCTGCCCTTTACAACCACCTATTTCGGCGTGAAATATCCTCTTCCTAAAATGGATATGCTTGCCATTCCGGCAATTATCAGGCCGGTGCAATGGAGAACTGGGGCGCCCTTACCTACATCGACAATGTTCTTCTCTTTGATCCGGAAACAACAGCACGCCCCCAGGGACCCGTGAACTGATCCACGAAGTCGTCGCGCACGAGATGGCCCATCCGTGGTCGGGCGATCTTGTGACGATGGGTTGGTGGAACAATATCTGGCTCAACGAAGGTTTTGCGTCCTGGCTGGAAATCAAGGTCACGGATAAGCTGAATCCTCAATGGGACATCTGGCCGCGCCAGCATGAGGACCCGCGAAGAGACGATGGCCGATTGATGCTCTCGCCACCACACATCCCATCCAGCAGACAATCCATAACGTCAGCGAAGCCAATTCGGCGTTTGACAGTATCAGCTATGGCAAGGGTGAACTCGTCATCCGGATGCTGGAAGGCTGGCTGGGCGAAGACAAGTTCCGCGATGGAATGCGCGCTTACATGAAGGCTCATGCATACGGAAACGCCACCAGTCAGGATTTGTGGAAAGCCTTGTCCTCCACATCCGGCGAGGATGTTGCCCAAAGTCGCCCCGCAGCTTTACGGAACAGCCGGGGTATTCCGCAGGTCAATGTGACGTCGTTCTGCCAGAACGATCAGGCGACTTATACGCTAACGCAGAGCCGCTTCACCATTCATGACCCGCAGGCCCAGCCCTTGACGTGGAGCATCCCGGTTGTTTCTGGTGGCCCCGGACTTCCCAGCAAGACGATCGTTCTGGGAACAGAACCTGTCCCATCACGACGCCGCCATTGTGGTGCACCGTTCAAGCTCAACCTTGGTGAGAGCGGCTATTCCGTGTGTCATACGACAAGGGCGCGTTAGCTGCACTGGCTGCGTCCATCCAGCAAATTCTCGCCTGTGGACCGCGCCAATCTGCTTGGGGACCAGTATGCCCTCTTCCGGTCAGGTTCAGGCGGGGCTGGCTCCGTATCTGGATCTCGTGGACAGTCTGACGGCGGCGCATGAGAGCGATATTGCGGTTCTTGAAGAGATTATCGACCGTCTGGAAACGATTGATCTTTACGAAAATCGGCAAACCCGGATCGCGCTGATTTCCAGGCTTATGCCCGAAGCCGTCTGGTCCCTGTTTTGGCGCGTCTTGGCTGGGCCGACACAAGCCCCACGAGAAATGTTCTGGATTACGATTGCTTGCGGTCCGAATCGGTCATGCAGTGCTCTCGGAGACCTCAAAACTATCCAAAGGTCCACCGGCGGAAGCCCAAGCGTCGCTTTGCGCTCTGGAAGGCCAACCCGGCGTCCCTGCGCCTGATTCTTGTCGCGGCGCGTCACAACAATTGCCATGAAAAAACGCAAACGAGCAGACCTTGGGGCCTTTATGGCCGACAAGGTTCGCACGACGCAGGCCCACCGATTGAGCTTCGCTACTTCGCTGCGCTCGCCAGCGCAACGAACCCGGATCTGATCCGCAGACTGTCGAAACTGGCTTTAGCGGCGCCATTCCGAATGGACGGATTGCCCGTTCGCTCGCGGGTCGTTGCAGTATCCAGCGAAAACCCAGATCTGGTGTGGAAGTTGGTGAAAGAAACACGAGAGCCGATATCCGCACCCATCTTGCACCTTGGTCTCGAAGACGACTTCCTCGCGCCACGATTGCTGCTCACTCCAACAGTCCGCAGGTTTTTAGCCCGCTACTACCAGAGTGATCCATGGGCCACGAAGACAACCGGCTCCAAGATTGCAACGGCCAAGCGGTGTCAACACAATCAATGCCCGTCAGGACGCTATCCGTGCCACCCAGAACACAGACCCACGACTGCTTTCAAACGCATCTCTAGCTCAGGACCTATTAATTTATTGAACTGAGCGAGAAGTTGTGATTCACAGGCTTACCGATGGAGGGTGGGCCTATGAGTGATGTGTTTATGCTATCTGAGAGCCAGATGGAGCGGATTGAGCCGTTTTTTCCTCTGGCGCACGGAGTGCCACGCGTGGATGACCGGCGTGTTCTGAGCGGGATCGTTTATGTCATCCGCAACGGTCTTCAGTGGAAGGATGCCCCGAAAGGGTATGGTCCACACAAGACTTTATACAACCGCTTTATCCGGTGGAGCCGCCTGGGTGTCTTTGACAGGATATTTGTCGGCCTGACAGAGCAGGCTGACCGTTCGAAACGTCTGATGATTGATGCAACACACCTCAAGGCACACCGGACATCGGCGTCCCTGCTCAAAAAGGGGCTTTTCCCCGCCATATCGGACGAACAAAAGGCGGCCTGAACTCAAAACTTCATGCCGTGTGCGATGATCAGGGCCGACCTGTCCGCCTGCATCTGACTGCTGGACAGGTCAGCGACTTCAGAGGCGCAGACGTGCTTCTGGCAGACCTCCCCGGTGAGACAGAGGAAGTCATCGGTGATCGCGGATACGACAGCAATAAGATCAGACAGTCTCTCGCAGACCGGAATATCACCGCCTGTATTTCACCAAAGAAGAACCGGAAATCAAAGCCACCTTACAATTGGCATCTGTATAAAAAGCGCCACCTCATCGAAAACATGTTCGCAAAGCTGAAAGACTGGCGACGGGTGGCAACACGATACGACCGCTGTGCTCATACCTTCATGTCCGCAATCCACATCGCAGCAAGCTTCATCTTCTATCTTAAAGAATGAGTCCTGAGCCTAATTTTTAGAAAACAGAGTTTGGGAGGAGTCCAATGATCCTCCCATTCCTCAGGCTTCAATTTTGGGTCGAGGCGCAACAAGCTTGAAACATCGGGCCTGTCAGGACTGTGGAAATCACAGCCAGAACCATTAAAGATGCAAACGCAAATTCTGAGATCATGCCCTGAGCATGGAAGATCGTTGCGGCGACAATCTCCATCAATCCTTTGCATTGCAGCAGCACGCCGACGCTCAGCGCCTGACGACGACTGAGACCTGCTGCGGGCGGGAAAATGTACACCGGCACCAATCTTGGTCACGATCGAAATGGCGACCAAAGATAGCGAAGCAATGATAGAAGGCCATGTCAGGGCGTCACCATCAATATTCAGGCCGCTATGGCCGAAGAACATTGGGGCGAGCCAGATCAGGGAAAATGCCCCGACCTTCTCGACAGGCAGACGACGGACCCAGGAGGGTGGCATGATCGCACCCGCGAAATATGCGCCAATCAGTTCATGGAGGCCAAGCTGCATACTCGCCCAGGACCCGGCCGCAAGATAGACGGGAACGGCAAGCCAGATTACGGCTAGGGGCGGATGGCGGAAATGGCGAGACGTCCAGTTCCCAAGCAGAGCCAGCCCGACTAGCAGCGCAATCGCCAGCACTTCCAGACCGGTCCAGCCATGCAGTGCGGCTGTGCCCCGTTCTGCCACCTGCAAAGCCGCCAGCCCGATCCAAAGTGCCGCAGCATGCACAACCGCAAGTGGGAGAGTGCAAGCTGACTACCCCTTGGGCGCTGTGGCTGGATTAAGCTCCCTGACGACACCACTCAACAGTACTCGCTGACCGCAATACCTAAGCCCGAGCGACGCTGCGGCCCCATGGCTGGGCATGCGAGGATGCCATCCCGGCAAGGGCAGGAAAAACTCGTAGGCGAGAACAGAACCTACCAGTAGCGGCCCGCCAAGAGCCACAGCAGCTCCGCCCAGAAGCCGCCCCAAAGAGGGAGCTGGCAAGGCATGATTCTGCTTGCTATCTCCTCGGGAGTCTGCCACATCTCCAGCCCGGCAGTAAACGCCAGAACCAGAACAGCAAACCCAGCCAATATCGCTCCCGTACATAGACGGAATACCAAGTGATTTAACCGGAAGATGCCAAACGGAAATCAATCTACCGATAAGTATAGGCATACGACAATCGGTATTGTTCTGTAAAGAAGGCGCCACAAAATCCATGGGAGAAAAACGAAAAACCGCAGCATCTGCAAAAGTGCCGTAATGTTTGTCATCAGCCTCCCCTAATTTACCTATATGGAGGGACAGGATACGCGATTATAAGCCATAAGTGCAAACCGATACAATCGCGATGGCGCAAGTGAGGCGGGCAGAGACTGCTGTTCACCTCCTCGCCTGCTCCTTAGAACCGACTGTCGCCGTTACGACGGAAAGCGAACAAGACAGTCACCGCAAGACGATACTTCGCAAAGGTCCACAAGTCCGACCGCAATCTATCTTCGCCCGGAAATCAAACTGTCTGAACAAACTGGAATAACCGCCGTAATCAGATCAGTTCCAATCCAATTCTGTCAGAACACCTTGCTGAGTGACAGTCAATCAACAAGGAAATCACCTTGACCGTGACCTTAATGGCGCGAACGCACAGGTCTTTAGTCATATCTCGGAAAATAAAGGGCCCCTCCTTTTAAGCTTCCGGATCTGTCACTTGATCAGATTTATCCTTGAAAAACCGCGCATAAAGTGTTGGAAGAACAAGAAGCGTCAGAAGTGTCGACGAAATGAGGCCACCGATTACAACGGTAGCCAAAGGCCGTTCGACCTCGGCACCTGCACTGCCAGAAAACGCCATCGGGAAGAATCCGAGACTTGCGACCGACGCCGTTGCAATCACTGGTCTGAACCGTGCGCTGCAGCAGAAAAAGCAGCTTTGGCTGCACTCATACCCTGCAGGCGGTTAGGTTCGGATCTGACTGAGCAGAACCACTCCATTCAGGATCGCCACACCAAAAAGTGCGATAAATCCGATACCAGCGGCAATACTGAATGGCAGTCCACGTAAAACAAGTGCCAGAATACCGCCAGTTGCAGCTACAGGCAGATTGGACGATACCAATACCGCTGCCCCGAATGAGCCGAGTGCTGCAATCAACAAACCAAAAATAAGAGCAAGGGCGATAGGGACAACAATTTCCAGACGCTTCATTGCTGACTGAAGATTTCTGAACTGCCCCGCCCAATTCATGCGGTATCCATGGGGCAGTTTGACCTGCTTTGTAACCGCTGTCTGTTGCAGCCGCCACAAAAGAGTTTACGTCCCCGTCCCCGTACATTGGCCTGAACGACGACACGTCGATGGGTGGTATCCCGATCAATACGTGACGTCCCATCCACAAGCGAGATATGTGCTACATCCGCCAAAAGTACCCAGCCCGTCCCATCCACACGCCTTATCTGAAGATGTGCAATTTTATCCTGAGAGTTTGCGATCCCCTCTCTAAACTGTACTTGAGTTGGGATGATGGCATTGTCGACTGTGACTGATCGGCCGATATGGCCACCAATCGCCTCGACTTCGGCAAGAATATCCGAAACGGAAACACCCAGACGCGCTGCAGAATCCCGATCCACATCTACATGAGATATGGGATTGTACCCTCGCTTTCTGAAGAGACATCTGCCCGCGCCTGGTACGCGTTGCCACCACCGTCACACAACCTTTTGAGCCAGCCGATTCAAGGTATCCAGATCATCTCCATAAATCGAAATGGCAAGCTGGGTACGGACGCCGGAAAGAAGGTCATCCATCCGCATCTGGATCGGCTGCGTCCAGGAGTAGTGAGCATCAGGGACTTTTGTGGTCCATTGCCGCATTCATCTCTCAACAAGACCAGCCTCATTGGACGAGGTGGGTCCATTGGGAAACGGGGCTTGAGAAAGACGTATGTATCGGTCTCAGATGTTCCCATAGGATCTGTAGGAATGGCAGAGGTGCCGGTATTGCTGACGACCGTCTCAACGTCGGGAAAAGATTTGAGAATTTTTTCCTGCTGTGTCACGCCATCCAGAACAGTTGGAAGTGAGGCGCTTGGGAGGCGAACCCCGACCACAAGCAATGCCCCCTCATCCAGTTGGGGGACAAACTCTCCACCAAGACGACTGGCAAGAAACACGGAAAGCAGAAAACGCTCCGCCCGTGAGAACAATCAGGGTTCTGCTATGGTTTTCACTCCACGCCAGTGCTGGCTCGTAATAACGACGTAGTGTCCGGACGAAACGTGTCTCGTGGTCTGGCGGGCTTCGGTGCATGACCAGTGCGGCCAGAACCGGAATACAGACCACACAATAAATCAACGATGCCAGCAGCGCCATAATAACAGTCTGCGCCATCGGGCGGAACATGCGCCCCTCAATGCTTTGAAGCGTCAGGATGGGCAGATACACCATAATGATCACGAAAATCGCAAACGTCACAGGGCGAATGACGGCTCTTAGCGCTTCCGTCGCCAGTTCGGGCAAGGCAGCCCGATCTCTGTTCGTCCCCCGGATAGCAAGCAAATGCTCGACCACGACGAGGGAAACTGTCGACAATCATGCCAAAGTCGATCGCTCCGAGACTGAGCAGATTGGCAGAAACACCAAAGAACCTCATACCAGCCATAGCAAAGATCAGGGCAGCCGGAATGACGGATGCGATAACAAGCGCAGCGCGCCAGTCCCCCAGAACGACAATCAGAACGAGCAGAACCAAGGCCGCGCCAATAAGCAGGTTTTCCCTTGACCGTATCAATCGTCTCACCTGTCAGGGTCGAGCGTGTATAGAACGGGTCCAGAGTCACACCTGCGGGAAGCGACTGGCGATTTCCAGGCAAAGCAAGCATTGATGGCTGCAAGCGTGGCCATTGGAACTGGCCCCGTTCTGCATAAGAACGACGCCATTCACAATTTTCACCCTTCCCATCCCGCGTTACGGCACCCAGTCGTGTTCGAGGCCCCTTGGTTACCTGCCCGACGTCTCGCAAACGCACCACATTACCGTTTGCCCCCATCCGGACAGGAATGGCCCCGAAAGCTTCGAGACTGCCAATCAGAGCCCGCCCTACAATAACCTGCTGTTCAGCGTGATGAGCAATCCAACCGCCCCCCAGCGGAGGCATTGTTTTCATCAACAGCTTTGTAAACATCACTTACCGTAACACCCAGTGCACGCAACAGCGCGGGATCCCGTAAAACCTGATATGTTTCTTCCGCACCGCCGTTGACGTTAACATCGACCACTCCCGGCACGAGTTTGAGCTGTGGAACAACCAGTCCACTGCATCAAGCGATTGAGATCCATGAGAGAGTATCCCTCCCCCTTGATCTGGATCTGCATGATTTCGCCCATGCCTGTGGCAAGTGGCCCCATAGAAACCGAAATATCATGGAACAGTAATTGTTTTCCCGAGCGATCTGCATCTGCGCGGCTGACGCTGTACGATCAAGATCAATATCCCGTAGGGATCGTCAAAGAAGATAGACAACAGAAAACACCCGTACGGAAACGGGACCTGAGATCCGTCACGCCAGAATTCCAGGTCATGCTGGATTCGGAGCGAAAGGTAATGATTTTCGCACTTCTTGTGTTCTATCGGTGCCGACCGGGGGCAGTTACGAATACGAATACCTGCTTCGGGCGAATATCCGGTACTAGGCTCAACAGGACAAGCCCCAACAGAACGAAGGGTTCGTCTGGAAGAATTTCAGCATGATAGTTTGCTCAGTCCTCGTCATTTCCAAGGAGTGACATACTCTTCAGCATGAAACTTCCATGTCCGGACGACAGACGCTCCTTCTGGCACATCCGCTTCCACACACAGCCCTGTTCGTCATTTTCCAGAAGGAGTTTAACGTCATGAGGCTGGAAGTCCTGCTGGCCGGTTTTGACATTAAACGACGGTATGGCCATCCACCCGTTCAACAGCAGATGCAGGAACCACAAGACCATGCACGTCCTGCTGGTTTCAATCGATGCATCCAGCATGTACCCGGCCGCAATGGCCCTTCTGGATGATCGACGACACAGACGACACGCACCAACCCTGTCGTGGCATCAGTCATGCCAATCAATGGTCGAGATATGTGCGATCAGTGGTTTTACTGATGCGTCTCCTGCCGGCTTTACAAAAAACCCCTGTTCCCCGATCGCCAGTTGCGATGCCTCCTGAGAGCGGACCTGAGCCACTGATCCAGGACAGAAGACAGATCGACGAACCGTAGCAAGAGCGTCGCCAGATTGATATCCGACGCTGCTGACGTACTGACGGTCTGCACAACACCGTCGACAGGTGAGATCAGACCAGAAGCTCATCCTGGACGATTTTCTCGGTAACGGACGTGAATTCCTCATTCACTCTATGCTCAATCGTTCCCATATCAGCTTCACGAGCCACCACAAACACTTCGCGCCTGCTGAAGTACCCGCCCGTCGCCGTTTGACTCACCTGCCGAAACAGTACTGCCCGACAGAGCCAGTCCACGTTTATAGCCTGTTCTGCCTCGGCGACTGCGGCCCCGCGCGGACATCAGGGCGGCTTGAACCTGCATTCGCTGCAGATGCAGTTCGTGCAGCGTGTGGTCCGTATAATTGATCAGAGTTTGTCCCTGATGGACGCGTTGCCCTGGAGTAACCAGCACATCGGTGACCTTTCCACCTCCTGCCGGACGGATAACCACCACGCGAGACATGTCTGCAGTTACGGTAGCCATGGCGGATCTAGTGTCCATGCAGAATCACCATACCTGTTCGTACAGAGCTGAAAATTTGCGTTTCGTTGCGCTACAGAGTCAAGTTTCAAAGGAAGAAGCCAATGGGCGTTTCTGCCATAACAGGCTGGATAAAGCCTGACATGAGCGAACGGCCAGACCTATGACTTTTTTTCATGGCATCGTCCCTGTTGCGATTCCAATCCGGATAATGGCTTCATGCCAGGCAATTTCGGCCCGGTTCAAGCGTCAGAAGGCTTCTATAAGCGTCAGTCCGCGCTCTAAGGGCTGCAATCAGTGGGTTTCTCCGATCCGCCCAGGAGTGGTTCCATTGCATCGGCCACGACGCAGCATCGCACTCGCAGAAACACGCGCATCATCCAGTGTTGCAGTTTGCCAGTTTCCACACGGGCACGGACCTGTGCCATTTCATTCTGAACGGCTCTACGGGCCTGAATTTCCTGCCGGCTGGCCATGGCAAGACGGTCCCGTGCAGCAGACGTCACCGGCGTCCCTTGTCACCCGCGTTGGGAAGTGGCACACGGGACGTTTGAAACCGACCTGCGTATCCCATGGACTGCCGTAACTGGGCTTGGTCAATCGCATCCACAACCCACTTCAGGGTTTGGCATGAAGCTCGCGCGCGCCTAGATGGACCTGTTCCTGCGCAGCAATCACCTCTTGATGAGCCGCCCGAACCCGCGGGTCATCATCTTCCACCCATCGCAGATTATTAGCGCGCGTCAGAACCAGCCAACGACGATCTGCCTGTGTATATCAGGGAATTCCCTCACCCCCTAGCAGGGTTTGAAGGGCCGTACGGGACGTCACGATTTCTTCCCTTGAACTTCAAGTTCCGTCCCGCGCATCTGCAAGTTGTGCCATGACGGCCTGACTGTCTACCGACGCGGCTTTCCTGCCCGAACAGCGCGAGAAACAGCATCGGAAATCCTTTGCAGTGCTGTCAGGGTCGAAAGGGGCCGCAGTTTCTCTTTTGCGCGCCAGAGTGGCATTTCCAGCCGCCTCAAACAACACGAACGGCCACCACCATTTCTCTCGACGTCAAGTCTGCATGAGCGCCGTGCGAGCATCTGCATGAGCAACTTTTTCGGTCGCGGGTTCCCTGCCCTGGCAGCCATAGAGGAACAGAAACACCACCCTGCCAGGTAATATATCCCAGATTGGACCCCCCAATGCGATCATCATAGTAATCAGCACTCAACGTGGGACCACCTGCAAACCATGATTGAGCAGGCCTTGGCCCGTGCATCTGCCGATTGCTGATTGGTCTGCGTTCGGTTCTTACAGGATCGTTATTCCAGGCCGCTGCAATGGCTTCATGAACAGATATTGAAACTTCGCGCGGTTTGCAGTTTGCCCATGCGCCTGACTGCAAAAAATGAGCGTTACTAAACCCAGAGCACAGCCAAGATAAGTGCGAATGTTCGGAAGAGGCTTTAAAAGAAGGCCGTACATAAGCACAAAAAAGTCCTGCTTTAGAGATATTTCGCTAGGGCGGAAAATTCTCGGATGGCCGTTTCCCGACTCATATTTCCATTCGCTACTTCATCTACAACGCAATGTTCAAGATGATCCTGAAATCAAACGGCGCTTGGCGTTATGAATAGTACTCTCAACAGCCTGGATCTGCTGGACAAGCTCTCCGCACGGCCGCTCTTCTGTCATCATCTCAAGGATTTTGGCGAGATGACCATGCGCCTGCTTTAGACCTCTGAACATGTGTTCTATGCTTCATAAACCCCCCTATCCCCTAGGGGGTTTGGGGATGTCAATATTCTTCTCTCAACAAGAGACCAACTTTAGCGGGCTATCAGTAAATTCCTGTTCAATTCACTGCCTCCGTTTCAGTTTAATTTCCACGAAACCGCATTGAAATGATCATATAGATGATTTATTTTTGTAATTTACGATCATAATTATGACTTGACATGATCGATCATGAGCAACCTCAATATCACTCAGATCAGGAACAAATTTCTCAAGAACTGCTCATCCCTGTGAACGAACGTCAAAACTTACCCTCTGGCACACGCTTTCTTTCTAACGGCATCAGACAGGACGTCATTCCGACTATGAATATCATCGTCACCGATCGCCCAGAGCAGGCTTTCAAAAAAGCTGCGGACATAATTGCCTGCGAAATTCATCATAATCCTCGGCCTGTGTTGGGGCTGGCAACAGGTCGCACGATGGAAAGTGTGTATCGACTTCTGGTCGAAACGGTACGAGACTGCTATGCTGGATTTTTCCCACAAACAACGTCTTTCAATCTGGATGAGTATGTTGGCCTCCCTCCACAGACAAAAATTCATATCGCCATTACATGCAGAAGCATCTGTTCGCGCATGTGAACATGCCAGTCGCACAAATTCACGTGCCAAACGGAACCGCGACAGATCTGGATGCAGAATGTGCTGAGTATGAAGCAAATATCCAAGGCGCTGGAGGTATGGACTGCAGATTTGGGGAATTGGGAACACCGGACATATCGGCTTCAATGAGCCCCCCTCCCCATTCGACAGTCGCACGCGCGTCGTACATCTTGATGACATCACACGCCGTCAAAATTCCGGAATGTTTGGCAATGATCCATCACGCGTTCCTGAGCGCGCCTTGACCATGGGAGTCGGAACGATCCTGGAAGCGCGCAAGCTCGTACTTGTGGCAACTGGCGCAGGAAAAGCCTCTATTGTTGATGCAGCGCTGAATGGACCAATAAACGAAAACGTCAGCGCTACAGCCATTCGTTTACACCCTGACTGCACCGTCATTCTAGATGATGCCGCCCGCTTCATCTGGAAGGGAAATCGTAGGCAAGGCTCTTAATGGAAAAATTAAGAATATATAGGCAGTCTGGTCAACACCCTTGAGTTCAAAACTTCATTTTCAAAGCTGATACAAGCTGGGGCGATCCAAGCGAAACATGATTGACATATTTTTACATAATAGGTGCCATAAATATACGCATGATAGATGATCTCTTCGCGTAAAAAATCTGCGCCTCAGACCATCATGCTCCCTAAATTCTGCTGTATAAGCTTAAGTTATGATCAAAGCGCGAGATAAATTTTCGTGACGAATTAATAACAAAATCCACTTCAGTTTCTCTTTGACGACACACTCATGAACAGGTGACACACACTTCACAGCCTTTCTGGCATTTCTTCATCACAGACAGCACTGGGCAATCCATGAATATGGCATCGTATCACACCGACGATAACAAATGTCCAATGTCTTTTTCTTAATATCCTCCACCGCACATTTCCTCATTTCATTACAAACAAAGAGCCATATTTACAATTAAACATAATAATGAAATATTTTATTATATCAATCATATCACGAGTAAAAAACAGTTTTCATTGGTAATTATAAAATTACTTGTAATATAATATTCAAAATTAAACCTTAAAATTATATTTTTTTCTTATGAAGATAATGCCAATAAGCACTCCATGAAGGAAAACATCCTTCCCTGCAAGAGGCATCATGCTTTTTCGTTTGAAAAATTTCTTGTTCGCAACCGTCTGCCTTGGCGATCAGCGCCTCTTGGGCGTCCGCTCAGACAACGGGGACAAGCAGTAGGTTGTGAGTAATCACCAGCCACAAGAAAACAGCACAAATCAATCGGGACGGTGGTCCATCAATGATGGGCGCAACAGCGCCGACAGATGCTGAAAAAGCAAGAAAACTGTTTCAAGTCCACGGTGCCCGCCATAACGCGCCAGGCGGAGGATTGATGGTCCATGAAGATGCTGCAAAATCCCGCTCGACCGTAACGCAGGAGTTCATAGCCACCCAGACGCCCGGCGTTAACCCCAATGCAAACTTATCGCGCTACTTCCAGGCGTGAATACAACATCGGTTGATCCGCTCGGACTAATGGCGGCAACCATGACCCTTCGTGGACTGAATTCCAGCCAGATCGGCTTCACACTCGAAGGGTTTCCAATCAACGATATTGGTAACTATGCTGTTTATCCTCAAGAAAATCGTAGATTCTGAGAAATCTTCGTACGATTAACGTTGAGCAAGGGTCCCGCCGATCTAGACAGCCCGCACATCAGCGCATCAGGCGGCTCAGTCAACATGTATCTGCTTGATCCGAAAGATAAATTTGGCGGTCACCTTGACGGCACGTATGGCAGCTACAATGCTCGTCGTATCTTTGCCCGCGTTGACACAGGCAAGATCGGCAATACCAATCTGAAAGGATATATTTCGTTCTCTGCTGCGGATGAAAAATTCATGGCGCGGCCCCGGAAGCCAGAAGAAGAACTCCACGGCGAAACAAAAGGGTCAATGAATGGGGCAACGGTAACCGCGTCTCCCTTGCCATCGTAGGAAAACCAGTCAGACAGCACTCTTTTTTCCATCCATGTCTCTGGCAAACTGGAAAAAATATGGGGTGAAACTACACCTATCAATCCAAATGGGATTCAAATAATCCAAGTGCCAATTACTATAAACTTCATCAAAAACCCCTTCACACAAACATTTATGCGAGTGCTCCATCTACATTCCGCCTCACAGATAACCTGACCTTAACCGAAACTCCCTATTTCTGGTACGGAAACGGAAATGGCGGCGGCGCATATTCAGAAAGCCTCAGCAGTCAGCAGTACGGCAGTCAGACCATGTCTGCCTCGATTGGCCAGTATATTCTTCCAACACCAAAAGATTCTTCTCTATAATCCTTCCAACCACCCAGACTTATCGCCCTGGAGCAGTAACGAAGCTAACGCTCCATACCGGAATCAACCGTTTGATGGTTGGTTATTGGTTCGAATATTCAAAACAAATTCAAACCTCCCCCTATAGTCTGGTCAACATGACAACGGGTGAGCCTTATGATGTCTATGGTGGCGGCGTGAACATGGTTCTCGCGAAACGGTCAGACAGGACAGTATCGGATACTCTGACGCAGACCCGCATCCACCACCATGTTCATCGATGACAGCCTGTCACTACTGAACACACACTGACACTCGAAGCTGGCCTGAATATGCCATCGTCATGCGTAACGGGCACAATTTCCTGCCTGATACATCGACAGGCTCTTATATGAATGGTTCCTGGAACGAGCCTCTGCCTGCAGTTTCCATCCGCTACAAAACTGAATAACCAGATCCAAGCTTTTTGCGTCTTCCACTACCAATTTCCGTATTCCAATGAATACATCATTGTATGATGCAGGAACCTATACGTCTGGCAGGGGATACAGCACCCAGGCCAATACAAACATGAAGCCGGAAATTTCTATCTCCGAAGAAGCCGGAATTCGCTATCAGGGCGATCTGATCAACAGTACACTGACATACTTCCATTATAACTTTACTAACCGTCTTTACAGCCAGACAGTTGTTATGGCTAACGGAAGTTATTACTCTCAAAGCATTAACGGCGGAAGTTCACATGCAGATGGCGTAGATTTGAAATCGGAACAAGACCGATTTTGTACCATCTCCGTCCCATATATCTCTGCAGAATACATAGATGCCAGAACGGACAGCAATGTAGCGGCATCCAGCTCTGGCGATTACGTGTTTAGTAAAGTACAAATTTGCACCGCAGACGCCCAAAATTCCAAGTCGCCTTCCACCTCGATTACGATGATGGCCACCTCTTCAGCGGTTTTGGACTGAAGTATGTCGACAAACCATATGCGACATTCAACAATGACACTTCCCATTCCAAGTTATGTAACAATGGATGTTCACGCAGGCTATCGTTTCAAGGACTTCAGTTTTTCTCAAAAAACCCGATCCTGCGCCTGAATATTCAAAACATCACAAAACAAGCAGTATCTCGGTTTTGTAAACGGCACGGCTGCAAATGGGGAAAGCGACAACCGGTGTCTACGGATCAAAGCTTTTCAACGGGCAGCAGCACATATTATGTTGCCGCTCCGTTCTTTGTAGGTGGCAAGCGCAAGCGTCGATTTCTAAGACCGGTATTCATAGGTAAATATAATAACGATTACTGCGGGACAGATGGTTGAAAAGAAGATATTCCAGGCCTCTGTCATCGCACGTCATGCGAGTTACAGTTCTAACGAACTATCAAAAACCAAGATCAATCCAATCTCCAAAGAGAAAGCGGGCTAGGGCTCTCTTTCTCGGGGGCGGTTAAAAAATCATATGTCCTGAGTCAGCAAACGGGATGCTCGCGCAAGCGCCATGATCGGGAACTACTGACGGTTACATATCGTAACGCAACATAAACGCCCGGGAGAGTTCCGCTCCTTGCATCAGACGCTTTGACAAGGCTGGGTCATCCAGTTTTGATCGTCTGACCAACGCCGTTAGCCCGGAACCGGGTACCAGTGACCTCCTCTTCCGTCCAGCTTCCGTCTGCCTCCTGCCGATCAATCAGAACACCGGCATCCCCTTTGCCAATTGCCTCATGGATCTGAGGACGCCCCCACAGCGATCAGTCCCATCAAGGCCCAGGCCGTTTGCGACGCAGTCGTACTTCCACGCCCTATGGATGAAATATCCATATATGACGCACAGCTCTCTCCCCAACCACCATCATCCTGCTGACAGGAATCAGCCATTCACACGCCTTGAGGATGTAAGGCTGCGTCATATCTTCCCCAATAGCCGCAAGAGCAGGCAGAACGGCTCCTGTTCCATACAGGTAATTTACACCCATCGGCCAAACCACGGTCCTTGAGGGTCCTGCTCCAACCGAACATAGGCAAGTGCTTTTTGCACCACGGGAAGATCGCGCGACAGACCAAGAAGACACCAAATGCTTCCAGGAATATGGGCTGTGACATCAACAGACGGCGGATCAAGAGCCTCGCCAAAATCACAGAACGGAATTTTGGAGAGCAGGCTTTTGTTATTATCCTTGTCAAAAGCCCCCCCCAGCCACCGCAGGAGCTTTGCATCGCGATCAGCCAGTTTACTCTGCTCGATCAATCGCCTTATCGACCCCTTTCTGCTTCCACTCCTCCCGATGGCGACAGAATGACAGCGCAATCACGCAAACAGCCGTATCATCGGTATCGGGGTACCGATCATTCGCATATTCGAACGACCACCCTCCCGGTTCAACATCCGGAAGTTTGATGGACCAGTCTCCCCTTGACGCGCACCTGTCTCTCCAGAAGCCACCCCCCCAATGCCTTGTCCATTTCCGGCGTGAAGCGCTTCCTGTGCATTTGCGTCATGCAAGGCCATCAGAGCTAGCATGGTATCCCAGAACAGGACTATTCGTTGCCTGAATCCAGGATGCTTCTCCCCTGTCATAACCGCCACCCGGATCATCGAGAGCCGCCAGAGCCTTGGCCATGACAGGATGATGAAACGGGTAACCCATCTCCATGTAGCGCCATTAGGCCAGTTATACCCATGTGGGCTGGATACCGCCCCATCCGCCATCTGCATCCTGATGTCGGATGATCCATTCCAGGCATGTGGCGAATTGCAGCTTCACGAACTGTATTACGCTTGAGAAATCTGGACTGAAGCCAGTGCAACCCTTTTGTCAGTCGTCCCTAAAAAAAGCTTGACCACAGATCCACCCGGTCTTTTTTTGGGAAAGAGTGTAATCAAACTTTTCGCGCCCCTCGGGGAACAATGATCCAGACGGTCCTGTGGACGCAAAGGACGACTGGGCCGACGTGCGGACAGAATGGCAAGTGGAGCCAGAGTTGCGCGTGGCCCATTGAGCAAAATTATAAATGGAAAAAAACGAAATTATTGGGGAACCAGATGATCTCAGGCGGAAGATTGGGCGTTTTTTTCCCATGGCCACTCGCCAATCAGAGCCAACAGTAGCGCGTGAAAACACGATTGTTTTCAGGCGACCTTTATCGGACAATTCATCCGCCACCGGCCTTGAGAAGCCCAGCGGCCTGTTCGCGAATAGACAAGAGAGCGAAAGGCGGCGTAAGGCCTTCTACGTTGAATTGATGTCACCACTTTGAGCACCCAACGG
>JAPNUC010000071.1:0-34121 GCA_028554685.1 Agrotis ipsilon | reverse complement strand
TAGTCCTAATTTCGCCACTTGTTTTCTAAAGTTTGTCGCTCTAAATAAAGACAATTTTGTAATTATGTCATATAAGCTTTGAATTAGGCACCACTGTCTTTATAGTACCCAATTTTTTAATTATGTAATGCGACAGATTAGTTAATGCTATGCGTTTATTGCCCGTGGTCCTACCTACATACTACTTAGAGATAGGTACATACTACATAGTCCTACCAAATCAATCGTTTATTTCAACTACGCCAATTACAGGTAGGTACTTTTGAATTGTCAAGAGCCGTATATTAAAACTAGTACTAAAATATAATATAGGTAGGTACCTATAGCTGTTATGGTGATGGTGATACAGTCCCAGTCACTAAGACATACCGTAGATGCATAATTCCATAATTCCCTCTACTAAGTCTGTGATCATTCCAAAGCGTAGATCTCTATGGAGAAGAATGAGCAAGAAACTCCATGGACACTGTTTTAAACCATGCCATGGTAAACACGGCTACACATCAAGCTATACAAAACCAGTTTGTCTTGGTCTCGTTTCGTACGATTTTTACACACAGGTAACGGTCAACTAATACTGGTTTTGCATAGCTTGATGTGTAGCCGTGTGTACTACCAAGCGATCTATTAGTACCTACCATGGGAAATTTTCTAGGACCGTGATAAAGTTAAAAATCTATTCAAGAAAATTGACAGTTTGCTGTGTACCCCCCGATATACTGGCGTCTGTACAATTCTTTAGACAGATTCTATTGCTCCAATTTAATGGTTATGCTAACAGGTTAAGCACCATCATCCGTTCATAGTCAATTTATTGATGAGTTTCATGATTGTGTCATCATTTCTCAGTATTTCAAACTGAGGCAAACTTAATCACGGGTCGCGGGACTGTCTCATCGTAACAGTGTCCCTGGAACGTAAAGGGCTGTTGAAGGATCACCGTGGATTTTAGTCGGTACAAGTCTGACAGTCCGTAGTTACTGTTGTGTAATACATTACATTACGCCTAATAACGATACATTGAGCTATTATTACTACGTATAGATACGACACCACGTATCACCACTGTGTCCCTTCCAGGATGAGTGCGTGCGCACAAGTTCATTCAGTTGTTTGACAGCTCTGTGGCGTGCTCTAGGCGCGCGCACTCATCCTGGATGGGACACAGTGGTGATACGTGGTGTCGTCTCTATACGTATTAATAATAGCTCAATGTATCGTTATTAGGCGTAATGTAATGTGTTACACAACAGTAACTACGGACTGTCAGACTTGTACCGACTAAAATCCACGGTGATCCTTCAACAGCCCTTTACGTTATTATAAATTACACAAAGTAATGCGCCTGACTGGATTCAAACGATTCGAACCTATACGACCATAAGTAAGGGCCGGTACCACTGGGGCCACCACTGCTCTGAGCCCAACACACATTATTAAAACGCGACACGATCCGATGCAACGCGATGCGTGTTGAGTCGAATCAAATTTATTGTTTTCTATAGACCAGAATCAAACTATGAACATCCGACGCGACGCCATGCCTGCACATTTGATTCGAGTCAACAAGCATTATGTTTCATCGGGTCGCGTCGCGTTTTAATGTGTTTCCGCCTTAATTATTATGTTTTTGATAAAACTAACTCGGTAACAAAGACTTTTATTTATTTACTGTGTTATTTAATTAGTTTAAAATAAATACTCATTACTTACATAGTACCTAAGGTCAGATAAAAAACAAATAACTATCGAGATAATTACGTCATTAGTAATAACATAACAGATTGTAAGATGTTTACAATCTTCTTCTTCTATATATATAAAATTCAAAACTGACTGACTGATCTGACAACGCACAGCCCAAACCGCTGGGCCTAGAATCTTGAAATTTGGCATAAGCCCTCCTTATATCACGCAGGTGAGCACTAAGAACGGATTTTGCAAAATTCGGCCCCTAATGGGTTGTTTTTGGGGTTGATAGTTTGAATGAAACTTTGTTACTACAAGTGCTAGGAGTCTCAAGACGTAAGTGATAGTTAAAACGGGATTGATGTATTGATAGTTAGAGGTCTCAAATTTTACAGGAGGTTCTACTTTAGACATAGGTTCTCACTAAGAGAGGATCTTGCGAAATTCAACCCCTTTAGAGTAGTTTTGGGGTTGTTAGCAAGGAATTCCAATATATTTATTAGGGTTATTTTAAGAACGTAGGTACCACCCAAGACGGGATACTGCGAGTAGGCAGAAATTTTGTTGAATATTGATTTAGATTTTGGAAAAGTATCCCTTATAGAGGGTGGCTGGGAGTAAAAAATCACAAAAGCAAAGTTCTAAAATCACGCGGACGAAGTCGCGGGCGAAGTGCTCGTAACATATACAGGAGTGACGTCTTAGCAAGAGTTATTCAGCGTAATGAGCAGTCTCTGTTGACGTATAAAAATTGAAGATCAAGAACATCTAATGTGGAACTCCAAGAGCCCAGCTACCCCGCGGTGGTGGACGCCCACGGCGTCGGACGTCACAAGACTGTCTCCGGCCACCGTAGGCGCGGGCATGCGGGCGGCGAGTAAAGGGCAACTCGCCGTCCGACCTTGGACGGCGCGTCGTGTTCCACGCGCGCCTTAAAGAGCGTCAGCAAAATGACGGGGCCCCCTCTCAGAGGGCTAAAACCTGCCGGGGTCGCGGGACTTAAACCATCACCGTTACCCCGGAACATAATTCAACTGGGCGTGGATGGCTATCTTCGCAACTATGAGGAATATCGAAAAATGTTGAAGATTCCTTTCAACAATTCTGGGAAGTAATCATATATGGCAAACTTAAGAAAAACGTATAATTGAAAAAAAAACTGATCAATCTTCAAGGCGATGACTGTATTCGAAACTTAAGTTATCTTTTTCTTCTTTGAAATCATGCTTATTTTTGTTCATCTCAACGCCCAATTGAAAAATTCAACCTGTATAGGAATGACGTCTTAGAAAGAGCTGTTCAGCCTAATGAGCATTATCTATTGATGTATTAAAATAAAATATAAGATTTGGAACACCTGATGTGGAAATCAAAGCTATCACTAATTTCACGGACTGATTTTCGATGACGATTAATATATTTAATACAATTTTTATTCTACTGGCCAAAGTCCCATGTTTTTTTTACCCGGGCTCTTGGAGTTGGGTATCAGACTTTTCGGATCTTCGATTTTGCCGACCCCATTGTCGCTGGCATAAGCAACAAGATCCGCGTACGAAGTCGCGGGCAGAAGCTAGTAATATTATAAAGTTTTACATAGGTATCGATATAAATAAGGTCTTCTCTTTTAAATTCACCAAGAGGGGATTATCAGTACCCTTAGCACGAGTTTTCAGTATTTGGGACGTAAAGTAAACTGGAACTTTGACAATTTCAAATTGACTATTTTCAAGGAAAAAATTAGTACCTTCTTCGCACACCAGAGGCGCTGTTCCATATTTTTATACAAGAAACGCTGTAAATACTGTAAAGTAAAATAGTGAAAACTCGTGCTAAGGGTACAGAATCCGTAACAAGATACGAAAAAACTTAGGAAATTTTGGCCGCTTGTAATCGTCCGTTTTTTTTCACCGGACAACGGATCGTCAATTAACGGATATCCTTGTATCGATTGCCGGACAGATGTCCGGTGAATGTACACAATTTCATTTCAGTGGTACGAGTTGTAAGTCGTACTAGCTTCGAACCCAGTAGGCGCATTCATTTGTGTAATTATTTATTCCCACGTTTTTATACACTCACTTTTCTGTTTGTTTTTTTTTATTACGAATTGCTCTCAATACTGTGCAGGAAAACTTCGTGAGGAAATCAGCATGTCTCAGAATGAAAAATTCTAAGAGATGTGACATCTACCAACCCGCACTGGACACGCGTGGTGGATTATAGCCCACCCCCTCTCACAGAGTGGAGGCCTGTGTTATAATATTTACCCCAATCTGTCAAATTGTACCAATCGAACATTCCCCTTCTACTATTGTGATAAGGTTCAAAATCTATTAAATAAAGACAGATTGAGGTAGGGCTCCGTTGAAGTTGTGTAATATAACTCAGGATCCTCAGGATGCAATGACGAGCAGTGTGTTTTGGGGCACCCCGACTCGGATTTTTCGACCTTAGGGTATTTTACTCAAAAATTTTCATTAGGCCGAAATATAGATTAAGTATTAAAAAATATTAGACCCGTATTTTTTCTTTTGTCACACAAACCAAAATTGACGAAGATACAACACTTCTAAAAAAAATCACACTCCCGAATTTAGAAGCGTTTTATCTTTGTCAATATTCATTGTTTTAAAAAAACAAAAAATACGTGTCCATTATTTTTCGATATTATTACTGACGGACTAAATAGATTTTCAATTTATTTATGCAGTAAAATACCGTATTACCTAGGTTGAAGTGGTGGCGTCTATGCTACGAATGCATGGTGAAAGTTTTTACGGCACATAGCGCAGTGGCTGAGCGTACGACTGCTGCACTGCGTGTCGCGTGATCTATTCTCGTTCGGAACATAATTATAATTGTATGATATTTACAAGTACTTGTTCGGGGTCTCAGTATTCGTGCATATCCAAGAGATTGTTAAGTGTTTGTAAACGCATCCACGATACAGGAGAAATTTATCTAGTGTGGGGCCAACGTTTTACGAAACGTAAAAAAAACCGTAAATAAATAAGATAGATGATACTTACGGCCCCGCACTCCCGCACGCCGCTAAAGCGGATAACAGCACAACACTACACCACATCATGGCTGACACTAGTGCTGTCCTACGATGACCATGCGAGCGTATTTATACCCTTCGGACACTTATCTATCGATCACTTGTTTATGTAAACAACGAAAAATCTGAAATAATAGGCAATTAGGTAGGTACATAGATAGATAAGGTAGGTATATTATACTTTTACTAGCGACCCGCCCCAGCTCCGCACGGGTGCAATCTGTACCTACTTATATTATGCATTTTATATAGGTACATATAAACCTTCGTCTTGAATCACTCTATCTATTAAAAAACCTAGTACCAGGCGGGCGTTAGGGTAAGGCGCGGTTAAGCGACCGCCCTGCAGGGCGTCGAAACGAAAGGGGCGCCCTTTCGTTTCGACGCCCGGCGCAGTCCTTCTTTCTCGTAAATTTCCCAATTTCTTTCATCCCATTTTTAGGGGATAAACCCAAAACCCGCCTAAAGAAGATATAAACTTACATAATTCAAGGAACGCTGTGCAAAATTACATGCTTTTCGTCACTCAATTGAGTAAATAATGTAAGTAATTTCCAAGTCTTAAAACAAACATTGTTCAGTAACATGGGCCGGGGTGCGTTTAAGTCAACCATCCAGTTTGAAATTTATACGGATTAAACGTTAAACACCCCGTTCAAGTACACCGAGAGGTGAAAAATTAAACTGACTAAAATTTTATATGCCCCGTTCACGGTCGTCCGCTGGTATAAGTTTTCGCCTACTAGTATAAATCTCTAAATCGCTCTCGCTAAATTTTATCCTGCTGTCAGATGGACTTTGACATGGAGCTGTTTGCTCAATTGCTCAATTCACTCTCTAGAAACAAATATTTGTAACAAGTACTTATTTTATCACCTCCGTGAACTTTATTTGTGTGTGACAAGTAAAAAGTAAATAAGATTTGAAAAAAATGAGAATAATTAATAACAAGCTGAGCTGTCAATTGAATTTGACAGTTAAGCCTATGACTCCGTTCAGCGAACTCTCGTTAGTTTAATTTTTATCTGGATAGTTGACTTAAACGCACCCCCAAGTTACCCCACGAGAGGTTTTGCGCTATTAACGTTACACGTTGTATACGACTCGGACGGTTACAGGGTTAATACCGGTATTAATTAGCTGGTATCCGGGATACATACGATCATCAGTCACCTTCAATTTCGTTCAAGGTTTCTATATCTTGAACTACGCTGTGGTTTGATTGTGTGACCCAGAGATACACTTTACAGAGTATGTACAAGTCAATTGTACATACACCTACCTAATGTTATGTATAACATGATTATTTACTATTAGAGCGAGGTTTATCAATATTTAATTGGTAGTTTAACAAATTAGCTAAACTCTGTCTGTATGTGAGCACCTAACTTCCCGGGTAGACGGCGCGTCGTGTTCCACGCACGCCTGAAAGAGAGTCAACATAATGACGGGGCTCTCAGAGGGCAAAAGCCTGCCGGGGTCGCGGGACTTATTCCATCACCGTGACCCCGGAATATAAAGGGCTATGAAGGACACCGCGGATTTTAGTCAGTACCAGTCTGACAGTAGAGCGGGTCGGGTGGGAGGACTTATTTGATGACTTTACAGGGGCCTTAGTCAAACAGCAGACGACAGTCGTTATCGTTCATCATTCACCATTACATTTTCAACTTTATACCCCAGCGCGTAAAGTTGAAAATCTATTGAAGTTCACAGATCGTTTTCGTTTGTTTCGTTCGTTATCGAACAGCAGTTTTTAATAGATTTTCAACTTTACGAGCTGAGGTATAAAGTTGAAAATGTATTGGTGACTGATGAACGATAACGATTGTCATCTGCTGTTTTACTAAGGCTTCGAAGTAGATATGTAAGCAATTAAAAAAAATCTAACAATACACTATTTTGAGACAAGAATTAGTAAAACAAGAGAGTTAACTCGAATCACATTTATTAGAACAACAAGAATCTTTATACCATTCCCCCTCGAAAAAGCTACTTTTACGCACTGTTTTCAGTGCGTAAAAGTAGTCTTACGCACTGTTTTGGTGTTTGAATTTAGAACACTTTAGTACATTCGACATCGACCGCGATGCTGGACAACCCCCTTGCTAATATGAAAATTACTCTTAATTCAAATCATTGCTCCGATTTTAATGTCAGCTTGTTGGCGCAGTGACCGAGCGATTGGACTACTTCGCACCCACGTGTGTGTGGAGCAGACTTAGGTATTAAAAAAAACTTTATTTTGTTTCGTTGAATATCTTTTATCGCTCAAATCTTTCTTTTTCTCGTAGTCATGGTATAAAGTATCGTTTGCAACTCTTGAATAAAACGGATTTAAATCGAGGGCCTGAATCACTCGCGTCGCTCAGGATTTAAATACTTGAATCACTCGCTTCGCTCGTGATTCAATCATCATGAATCACTCCCTACGGTCGTGATTCAGACATTAAAATCCTTCGCTTGCTCTTGATTCATATAATGGCCCTCGCTTTAAATCCGCTCTTTATTCAATCGTTGCAAAATATACTATTAGGCACGCGGCTAAAATCGAAACAAAATCCGCCATTTTATATTTTAAAAAAAAAACCACGAAAGTCGTCTTGTCTATGTCATTTTTGGCTGTATGGGCTCAGCTCCCTTTGCCTGTCCCAAAAACAAAATGTCTATGTCATTTGGCGCCAAAGATTTTCGTCTAAACCATTTTATTAGAACTATCTTGTTTTTGATATCTTACGATCATTTTTACATTGTTTTCATCGGTTAATCTTCCATTTTCCTAGCTGAATTTTTCTATTAATCTCCTATAGAATGAGTCGACATCTTACTAATATTACTGTGGGGGTCTTAACTGTGACGTGGGGTCTTAAGTGACCCCAAAATAAAAGCTTGCACAATACATTTTAGGCAAGGACTAGTAACACAAGAAAATTAACTCAATTTACAGCAACATAAATCTTTTAGAATGCGGTAAAAATTGGAACTTTAGGTAAATACCGCCATTTTTCATAATACCTACAACTGTCCCAATCTTTATTTATTCGCCAAAAAATGTTTGTCCGTACCATTTTATTAGATTAAAAAAGTTTCTGACGTCTTAGAGCCTATGCACACCACGTTTTTTAAGCCACGTATTCACTGAGCAACAATTGTTTATAAACTTTGTTTCAGAAACAAAATCTACGTGTTTCTGAAACAAATCATTTTGTTTCAGAAACATATAATTTTTTTTTTCATACACGTTGTGTTTACAGAAACAATATTATATGTTTCTGAAACAAAATGATTTGTTTCTGAAACAGAGTTTATAAACAATTGTTGCTCAGTGAATACGTGGCTTTAAACGCGCCGTCGACGCGCATTTTGGAAACGCGCGTCGACGGCGCGTTTTTGTCCATCAGAGCAGTTTGTTGTTGTGATACAAAGTGTAAAACGCGCGTTTGCATCGCTACAAACGCGCGTCGACGGGGCGTTTAAAAAACGTGATGTGCATAGGTCCTTACAATCAATTTTACATTCTTTTTTCCTTCCATTTTCCCAGTTTTACATATTGTTAGGCGGTCGCCACGTCACGGCTGAAATTTTTCTATTTATCTCCTGTAGAATGAGTCGACATCTAGCTAGCTGTGGGGGTCGTAACTGTGGCGTGGGGTCTTAAGTGACCCCAAAATAAAAGCTTGCACAATACATTTTAGACAAGGACTAGTGAAACAAAAAAAATAACTCAAATTACAGCAACAAAAATCTTTTAGAATGCGGTAAAAATTGGAACTATAAATACCGCCATTTTTCATAATACCTACAACTGTCCCAATCTTTATTTATTCGCCAAAAAATGTTTGTCCGTACCATTTTATTAGTTTAAAAAAGTTTCTGACGTCTTACAATCAATTTTACATTATTTTTTCCTTCCATTTTCCCAGTTTTACATATTGTTAGGCGGTCGCCACGTCACGGCTGATATTTTTCTATTTATCTCTTGTAGAATGAGTCGACATCTAGCTAGCTGTGGGGGTCGTAACTGTGGCGTGGGGTCTTAAGTGACCCCAAAATAAAAGCTTGCACAATACATTTTAGACAAGGACTAGTGAAACAAGAAAATTAACTCAAATTACAGCAACATATTCTTATAGAGTGCGGTAAAAATTTGAACTATAGGCTGTGTTATAGGTAAATACCGCCATTTTTCATAATACCTACAACTGTCCCAATCTTTATTTATTCGCCAAAAGATGTTTGTCCGTACCATTTTATTAGTTTTAAAAAAGTTTTTGACATCTTACAATCAATTTTACATTATTTTTTCCTTCCATTTTCCCAGTTTTACATATTGTTAGGCGGTCGCCACGTCACAGCTGAAATTTTTCTATTTATCTCTTGTAGAATGAGTCGACATCTAGCTAGCTGTGGGGGTCGTAACTGTGGCGTGGGGTCTCGTGTCCTCTCCCCGCTGTTGTTGCCCGGTGGGGGTCGTTGTGCGCGGCGGAGGGCGCGGCGACGACGGGCCCGAGCTGTGAGGAAAAGGGGGATTGTGATTGGGGGTTAAAAGGGGATGATCTACTTACCTTTAGGTTTTTTTTTTATACCCAAACCTAGAGTGATGTTCTTATACATTTTTTACTTTACTGTTCCGGATATCAACTAAATAGTAAAAAATGCAATTGAATAATTCTGAATCAATTATTATTAGGCCAGAAAACAATAATATTCCTTTTATCTAAGCTTGGTATTAGTCTTACCACGGGGTATGGTATTACCCAGTTACTGGGTTGTGGAGGTCCGATAGTCAGTCGCTCCATGTAAAATACTGATATCCAGCTGCATCTGGTTTGACTGGAAGCCGACCTCAATATAATTGGGAAAAGGTTAGGCCGATTTCTAAGCTTAATCCAATCAATTGTCAGGCCAACTCATCGTATATTGACAAAAATATTCAAAAGATTTTAAAGAACATGTATTTTCATGTCGTGCGGCCATCTTGTAAAATGCCAAAAGCTGGACACTGTTTATTTCGCGGGTTAGTATAAATTAAACGCCTTTAGCTTTGGCCAGTATTGTGCATTTGTATACTTAATACTCCATAGAGGTTAGTAATATTTTTATGGTTCCTGAGACAAATGGCAACACACTGGCGATTGGGAGGATAAAATCTAATTAATATTTAATGAGCTTACGGCAATCGTCCGGTGCGGACGTGCCCGCAGTCGCTCTGCCCATTCGGGCAGTGTCTGCTGGCGGACAGTGTACAAATATTAGTAACACACAGTTAGATTTACATGCGAAGCGAGGATTTAGGGGGAAATGAGGAGATACGATAAAGTGAAGATAAGACGAAAGGAGGAATTAGGGCAAAACGAGGAATTAAGACCACGTGAGATATAAAAGAGGACATAAGATACCAGGTGCTGATATCATGCGTCATGTTCGTGAACGGGCGCTGTCAGTTGGGACTGGTCATCTCTTAGCTGCCTCGGTTTATTTTAAAAATCAATAATTTTATTTCTGATTTCTCTTGGACACTTTTTAACTTGCTACATCGTTCTCACATAATGTACCATCTTAAAGGAATGATGTAACAAAGGTTCTGTAATAATTTTGGCGATCTAAAAAGAGTGTCCATGGAGTTTCTTGCCCGTTCTTCTCCATAGAGATCAACTTCTTGGAACGGGCATCTACGGTACTTTCACAGTTTTTATGTCGTGTGACTGGGACTGTAGCAACATAACTATTTTCAACTGTTTTTATTTATGTAACGTAACTATTTTTGAACTGTTTTTGTCTTTTGACATTTCAAAAGTGCTATAACTGGCCGACTTGAAATAAATGCTTTGATTTGATTTGAAAAAATGAGGAGATAGGATGACGTGAGGATAAAGACGAAAGGAGTACTTAGGGCAAAAAGTGGATATAAGAAGACTTGAGGAGACATAGGATAAAACAGATACCTGCTGACGTGACAGAGGACATAGTAAGGTTCCCATTCCAATTATGTATTAATATTAGTCACATACAGTTAGATTCACATGCTAAGCACGGGGGCGAGGACTTGAGATGAAAGGAGGAGATGGGCGAAAAGAGGACATAAGACGATTTGAGGAGATATGAAACAGGACTTAGCATAAAAAAAGCATACATGTGGTGATGATGTGATCCAGGACATAGCGTCAATTCCGACAGTGTCTACAACGGCAGAGGATATAGTGTTAAAGCGTTTTTAACGAAAGAAGCGATGATGAGAGTCTCGGACAAAAGGTAGACAGGGTAAGAAGCGAGGACACAGACCAATGTGAGGATCATCATCATCATCTCAGCCATAGGACGTCCACTGCTGAACATAGGCCTCCCCTTTTGATCTCCACATGTACCGGTTGGAAGCGACCTGCATCCAGCGTCTTCCGGCGACCTTCATAAGGTCGTCTGTCCACCTTGTTGGAGGATGTGACGCAGAAAATAAGATGAAATGAGGACACAAGACAATATGAGGAAATAGGAATGATTTATAGTGAAAAGAGGACACGGGAGGAAGCGAGGACGTGGCGGTTAATATAGAGGAAAGAATGATTAAATAAGCTTTTAATTATGTCTGTCATCATGGTCATGATCAAAATGACCTTTAAAGGTGCTCCCTCACCGGGAGCATTCGCGTGTAATATAACATTATAGATTCGACTTTGAGCATTACATTACAATACTAACTCCCTGACTGACGAGCATTCGCGTATATTTTGTATAGATTTGATACAAGGTGCGCATTGTGATGCTCGATTGTTCTCCCTTACCGATTAGTCCAGTCATTAAAGCCAAAACCCGAAAATAATTAGTAACTTGCTGAAATTTTAAGGGGTTCTTAAAGAAGGTAAAATAAGTTACCGGGTGATTTTGCAGCGTTCTGGGGTGTACGGAAAGGGTTGAAAAGGGATGAAAAGTGTTTTTTCGTTAATAACATTGCCAAAAAAAATAGTAACACGCTGCAAATTTGGAATTAGGTTGTTCTTACCGTTTTGTAACGTGTATCATATTTGCAGCGTTTTGCAACATACGGAACATTGTTTATTTTTTAAAAACAATGCAATTTGTTAATAACAAGGGTAAAGAAATTAGTAACACGCTGCAAATTTGGAATTAGGTTGTTCTTACCGGTTTGTAACGTGTATCAAATTTGCAGCGTTTTGCAACATACGGAACATTGTTTATTATTAAAAAAACATGATTTTTTTTAATAAAAGGGGTGGAAAATAGTAGTATCTCGCTGTAAATTTGTAATTAAGTTGTTTTTACCGTTTTGTAACGTATATCAAAAGACATTGGGAAACCGATGTATGAAATCTGGGCCCACCCTCAATAGTAACATGTGACACACCGTTGGATAGGGCGTTCAAAGCGGAACATTAGTTACTAACAAACATATGGTCTAACGTTAGTACTTTTTAAGATACGACGTGTTAAAGTCGTCTCGGTAAAACATTTTTTCATAATTTTAATAATAATCAATGTTCCGTATGTTGCAAAACGCTGCAAATTTGATACACGTTACAAACTGGTAAGAACAACCTAATTCCAAATTTGCAGCGTGTTACTAATTTTTTTACCCTTGTTATTAACAAATTGCATTGTTTTTTAAAAATAAACAATGTTCCGTATGTTGCAAAACGCTGCAAATTTGATACACGTTATAAAACGGTAAGAACAACCTAATTCCAAATTTGCAGCGTGTTACTAATTTTTTTGGCAATGTTATTAACGAAAAACACTTTTCACCCCTTTTCAACCCTTTCCGTACACCCCAGAACGCTGCAAAATCACCCGGTAAGTTATTTTACCTTCTTTAAAAACCCCTTAAAATTTCAGCAAGTTACTAATTATTTTCGGGTTTTGGCTTTAATGACTGGACTAGATGAAATGCTCGAATCTGTAACGTTACATTACAGGTGAATGCTCGCGGTGAGGGAGCGCCTTAATATGACTATCAATGTAACAAAATTCAAATCTTATTAGCCCGTCAGTTGGAGTTTTGAAAAATAATCGACACGTAGGTATTTTATCGTGAAATCAGTTAAGTAAAAAATACAGGGACAATGCATCACAATCTCAACTCGTGTGTGGAAAATCGTGGCGTCAGAAAAAAGTTCAAATTATACTTGCTTGTGACGTATTCCCAATTTTAAAAGTGTCGTAGCTCCGTCAATATTGGTCCACGTAACAAAAAAAATACGTGTCTAAAGCTGGGTACTAACTTAGCAATTTAAGCTTAATATTTTTTGATAATCTGACGGACTAATTAGATATTTTTTTCAAATACCTTCCTTCCTATAGAAATGTTAGTTTGTTTGTGAGTACCAAACCCAGTAACAATGTGGTACACTTACGTAACTTACCGCTTTCGTTTTTATCCTTTGGCTTATTATCTTCATCCATCGACCTGGATAGCGATCTCTTCTTTGGTGACTGGGAACAAAGTTCACAATTAATTATTTTTAAAACGCATTAACGCATGCGATCAGCATGGATCTGCACGGGAGCCGTGGTGGCCCAGTGGTATCGGTCCCGACTTACGAGTTGTAGGTAGTGGGTTCGAACCCAGCTTGGCGCATTATTTCATCACCACTGCTCTCAAAACGGTGAAAGAAAACATCGTGAGGAAACCGGCATGTCCTAGAACCATCAAATTCGAAGAAATGTGACAACTGCCAATCCGCACTGGGCCCGCGTGGTGGATTATGGCCCACTCCCTCTCACAAGAGAGGAGGCCTGTGTCCCAGCAGTGGGAACGTTATAGGCTAATGATGAACGCATGCGATGCGCATCGTAAATATGATTTTTGAGGAAAGAAAAAATTCAGATTGCAAGTGGGATTCGAACCCGATGCGCATCGCATGCGTTAATGAGCTTAAAAATAATTAATTAGTATGGTAGACGTAATCTCATTATACAACATTGATTTGGCTGTAATGTCAACGTGTTGGGTGGAAGTTAGTTAAACACTAATCCAAGAGATGGCGCCACGCTACCGTAAAGCGTTCAAACGAGGAATAGAGAATTTCGGCTTGCAAGTGTGGATTGCAATGGCCTAGTTGGTTAAGGCGTCTGGAGTACCTATCCAGAAGACGCGGGTTCTAATCCCACTTGCAGTCTGAAATTTTTCTTTCCTCAAAAATCAAGTTCACAATTTTACACAATGATATTATAAATTAATAGACACGTTACCTACACGACATTCTATCTTAAAAAACGGCACACTAACGCACATATGAATAACTAAATATTGCAATAGCATACTACATCACGATTTGTCGCTAAAGTAGAATGGCATCGCAAGTGAAAGAGACAAATATAGTCAAGGTTTGTCAATTGACCACATTTGAGCGCGTCACTTTCTGAGCGCATATAACGTTTCTACACGTTTTTACTTATAATATCATTGATTTTACAACTGCATAAAACTTTCCTTTTAGAGCACTGGTGGCCCAGTGGTATCGGCCCCAACTTACAAGTTGTGAGATGATTTTTGAGGAAAGAAAAAGTTAACTCCGAGTGGGATTTGAACCCGCATCTTCTGGATAAGTATTCCATATGTCTTACCAGGTCGCGGGACTTATAGGAACTAATCCAAGAGTTGGCGCAAGCGGTCATCCGAACGGCGAGTATTCCACGCACACCTCAAAGAGTGTCAGCACAATGACGGGGCCCCTTTAGAGGACCAAGGTCTGCCGGGGGCGAGGGACATATGTATACCGCGAGTCCGGTAAATAAAGGGTTACTGAAGGACACCGTGGATTTTGGTCAGTACAAGTCTGACAGCAGGGTGGGAGGGGACGACTCATTCCATCACGGGTTCAAATCCCCCTTGCAGCTGAATTTTTCTTTTACTAAAAGTCATGCTTACGAAACGATGCGAAAAAAGTCTGACAACCAGTCTTACCATGGGGTATGGTATTGCCCAGTTACTGGGTTGTGGAGGTCCGACAGGCAGTCGCTCCATGTAAAATACTGATATCCAGCTGAATCTGGTTTGACTGGAAGCCGACCCCAATATAGTTGGGAAAAGGCTAGGCAGATAATAATGCGTTTATTACTTTTTTTATGTTGCCTCACACTATGAATTTCCCGTGAATCGTGGGTGCGTTTACAAACATAGAAACTCACATACATAGTTAACTTACTCTCCGTTTAATCTGCTTCTGATAATGCTGAGCATCATAAAATTGTGGCTGTGATCTCCGCACCCTGCCGGTGCGTCTCTTGATATCCTCGACCGCGGGCAGGCAGTCTGCCCCGCGACGAGCCGCGAAGAATGTGTGCCCGCATTTACAGGATTTTGAAGCTACCGCTACCTGCAAGTTTAAATTAATTCATTAATTTTTTCTCTCTGCTTATTTTTGTGAAGTTATCACTTATTTTTTGTTTTGGCGAGCCTTTAGTTCCTTAAGTTTGGCGTATATGTAAGTTTGCCGTATATGATTACTTCCCAGAATTTGATCTTTATTAGCAACACTATCGAATGGTGTAATAACAGAGTGTAATTTTTTTTCCATAATCAGCGGGTTTGATTCCTGGCTAGGAATATTGAATTTTCCAAAATCCAATGATGCAGTTTTAGTTTTCGTCACAATCGGCCTCGAGACTCTTTTCACCGTTTTTCGATATTCCTAAGTTTCGGATATAGCCATTCACGCCTAGTTGAAAAATTCACTCTGTATACTATAAAAATCATGCCATTTTTCATTGTCATTTTATAACTTAAGAACGAGCTCACCTATCCAAAATTCCAAACAAAATTTTTAGGCTTTGTTTGGACTATTTAATAGATGGTTTATTGAAATTTGCTTAAAATCGGTCAAGCAGTTCTTCACTTATCACATTTTTTGTAACAAATAGATTCAATAAATTGCTGATCATTTTTGTTAATGGGTATAATGTGTAGCGAAGCAAGTACCTGGCCTCCAGTAATTATATACAGTACCTGCCTTAGTGGCTTCAAGACTTTTAATTTAGAGTTCAAAGTTTTCCTAAGATCATTGCCCTCGCACAAGAAAATTATACCTAAATAAGTAAGTGAAAAAATACTGTCACGTTAAGTAAGGCTGTTTCATAGCTAGAGCTAACGAATGAACACATAAACGAGTCAGGACTGCAACTCAGGTTCCATAACACACTGTGCGCTGGTAGCTCCCCTCTTTGAAGGGTGGCTGGAGAGGTCCCAAGGAGTCCTTGCTAGCCATTTATAAAATTGTTAAAAAAAACCCATTTTTTAATTCTGTCTGGATTGAAAATAATATTTTAATCAATTTCTCTGCAGCATCAAGTTAAAATAGCTACATATCCAAGACTAATTATAAAATTACAAAAAATATAGAAGGCCCATCCTTCTATATTTTTTGTAATTTTTATGTTAATCCGAATTACAGCAAGCCCTTTATTAATCCCCGACGGAAAAAGAGGGGTGTTATAAGTTTGACGTGTCTGTCTGTCTGTCTGTCGGTCTGTCTGTCTGTGTGTCTGTCTGTCTGTCTGTCTGTCTGTCTGTGGCATCATAGAGCCCGAACGGATGCCGTTTAGAAGTTGTGGGGGTGAAAGTGGGGAAAGGTAACCGAGGGTCTGCAAATATACTCGAGTAGGGTATCAAATGAAAGCGTACTGAAAGGGAATATTGATGACTTAGTCAGGAGTACTCTTAGCAACATAAAATGATATCAGTTTGTACCTATAAAAAGTGTAAAATAAAAAATAAATTCAAAATTTAATAAACCCCCGACACAAAAACCAATTTAAAAAGTAAAAAATAACAAAAATACGTCGCGTTGGGGGACTGCGGGGGTTTATTAAATTTTTATTTATTTTTTTATTATATAACATTTAAAATTTAGCTAGTGAAATGTGGTCGCGGGACTTATTTCTATTACCGTGACCCCGGAACATAAAGGGCTACTGAAGGACACCGTGGATTTGAGTCAGTACAAGTCTGACAGTACCTCCCGCCCTGCCCGGGGTTGGAGGTCTCATTTGATGATTTTACCACGATAAAAAAAAAAACAAAAAAAAGGTAATGAAATGTGGGTGTATTCAGACTCTTTTGACTAACTTCTTAGTTATGGATTACACCCGTGATGTTATGTTAAGCTGACGTTTAACATTTAGCTAGGCAAAAATCAATACAAAAAAACTTTTTGTTTCCCACCTGAAGTTCGCATTTTGGGCAGCTTTTAGCTATCATCTTGTGTTTCCCCATTTTCCTCATTTGGTAACGATCACTGTCTCATATTATCTCGTGAAAATTAACTATCTAAATTATTGTAATTAATTAAAATAAAGATAAACAAATGAAAGCAATTTTTGTTTTTTTTCGTTTCGCTGTGTGACATAACGACATTGACATTTGATGATTTGACAGCTTGACAATGACATCACTAGAGTTACCCAATCATAATATGACCAGCTAATTACGGTTAATCAGATCTTGTCTGCTGTTTTGCAATGGCTAATAGCTGCAGATTTAATCTATTATTCTTATTTGCCAAGGAGATTTTTAGACTTCTTGTAATATGCAGTAGCTTTTGTGGCAATCAATAAAAGAGCCTTTTATTTTACACACCCGGAAGCAGAAAAAAAAAGTAAATTGCATTGAGTAAATCGCCTAACGCACTAACAGATCAGCACTAGCGATCCCCTTTTCCGGTTTTTTTTCTACGTTATGGCGACAAACTAGTTTACGCAGGCCCGGTCAACTTCTTAGGGCTTTGCGATTATACCTACTGGGGATTGTTCTGTGTTGCCAGCAAAAGTAATGGCTTTTATTTTTTGGCAACACTGATCTACATATGTCATTGTACAAATTACAAAATTGAATATGGCCGCCGTTTGTTGTCGAGTTACGACTTACGCGCTGTTTGTCTTTGTAGTTTTACGATTTACCATTTCTTATTCTGCTTTTACGTCGAGTTGAGCACGTTCTCCTCCGTAACCTTGTTGAATTAAGTGGTGTTGTCGTTGCTATTTGTGTTATAGACTCTTTGTGATACAGACACTTTGTGATAGAGACACTTTGTTTTCCGGGTGTGGGTGAATTTCCAATCATGGGAGATAATCTGAGACGTAAATGTCTCAAATGTGGGAGCTCACCTTGTGTAGACCCCAACATTAAATTGTACCGATTCCCTAATCCTGGACCAACAAATGCACAACGGTAAGAGAACATATATAATTCTTAACATAACCTTAAAATCTGTTTATCAAATCAATCAATTTAACAAGTCTTCATTTATTTTCAGATGTGAATTGTGGGCCAAATTCTGTTTCCCTGAGGGACCATGGTCTTCTGTAGACTTTCAGCGGAAGTTGTATTCTGAACACAGAATGTTGTGTAACTTACACTTTCAAATATCATCGTTTACTGACTATGCTGAAAAGAAGCTGAACAGACATGCCGTTCCTGACGCTGAACAGGAGAGAATTCCAACCAATATTTCTACTCTTACCACATTACCCTGTGTAAGTAATTTGAATTACAGAAAAAAGCTTTTTGCAACACTTTTATTGTGCGCACAGCTAAGAAGTGGAATGCCCTGCCAGAGTCTTTGTTTTCTGATAGCTACAAACTTGGAGTCTTCAAGTCAAGATTGTTACTTCTTGGCAAGCATGCTTCACTGTCAACCACATCATCGCTTAACAATAGGGAAGATAGTGGTCAAACGTGACCCACTAGAGTTAACATTTATTTATAAGAATAATAATGTTTCAGAATGAATCGACTATGGATGCAATTGATTACTGTTCTGCACAGCCTGAACCATCACACCATCCCACAAGCCCTATTCCTGGGCCATCGCGAAAATTAATGGATATCACAAATATTCAGCCGGTAATTGTAATTTTTGACAAAATAACTATAGACTGCCACAGTACATAATTTTGATGGATTTTGATTTAATAGTGATATGTGTCATAACATAACTCATTTAAGTTGTTATTCATGGTATAATTTAAATCATGGTAAAATTAGCAACTATTTGAACACTAAATCTATTTTCTAATATTCAAATATTTTGTTTTAGTATAAAATCATCTCTGTTCCTGAAGACCTCGTGTGTAAAATTCCTTTGGACACCTCCAAAGACTTTGTAACATTGCCTCAGCCTGGCCCATCAAAGATACCAATTAAGAGCACACAAAAACAGCATGAAAAGGTAAATACAAGTTGTTTACTATTCATGTTTTAGTAAATTGGACAAAATATATTGAGTTTTATAAGTTAATAGTATTTCCCTGAAAATACCATCTAAACCAGTATTTAATTTTGTTTTTTTATTGCAGACAATTGCTGTTAGTGACAAGAAATGCACAAAATATTTAAAGAAAATATGTCATCTCAAAAATACAATTAAAAAAATGAAAAGTGAGAACATTTTAAATGTTCTGTCTGAAAATAAAGCAGTCCAGAAATTGAGTGCTCGTATAACTCCTGCATTTGCTCTCATTCTGCAAGGAGAGTTGAAAAATACAAAGAGAAAATATAGGGGTAGACGGTGGACTTCGGAACAAAAAATTATAGCACTGAGGCTTTATAAAAGGTCACCATCATGCTATCGTCTCTTAAGAAGACTTTGGTGTCTACCAGCACCAAGCACTTTAAAAAGTTTGTTAGGGAAATTTCAACTTAATGTGGGTCTAAATGACAAGATTTTTAAAAGTTTGAAAACCCATGTGGAAAGCCAAGAGCCATCAAATAATGAGTACATTTTAATGTTTGATGAAATGGCTATCAAAAAGCACCTATGGTACAATAATAAAGAAGACAGAGTGGATGGGTACCAAGACCATGGTGAACATGGAAGGTCCACACAAGAGGCTAGTCATGCCCTTGTGTTTATGGTCTCAGGCATAAGAAAGAGAGTGAAACAACCAGTTGCATTTTATCTTTCCAGTGCCTATGTGACTGCAGATAGATTAGCTGTACTCATAAAAAATGTAAGTTAATAGAAGATTAAATTAATTTTTTGAAGTATTTACTTCTAAAAATTTATTTATCTCAATGTATTCAATTATTTTTTTCTTTTTTAGGTTTTACATAAATGTTTGGAAATTAACCTAACAGTAGCAGCAACGGTATGTGACATGGGTGGTGTCAATAGGCGAGCATTAAATATTTTGGGGGCTTCCACAGAAACTCCATATTTTAATTTTGAAAATAATGAAGTGGTTACATTATTTGATACACCACATTTATTAAAGTGTTTCAGAAACATGTTTTTGAAATATAATATAAAATGTTATACAAATATAACATCAAACAATTGCCAAGGACAAGGTAATCAGTTTGAATACTTTTTCTTTTTCTAATGTGTGGTTCTGATGAGTGTTTTGAATAAAAGCAGTATGTACTATAAATATTTTTCCGGTTTCATACAACATTAAGGTCTGACCAAGTGACCACCCTTAAACAAAGCCCGACAGCCTGGAAGTCTGAAAACCAATCTTAGTAAGGAGTATTTTGTTACATAGGAACTGAGTTCTGGAGGTCAGATTAGCATTAGCTCCAAGTAAACCTACTTTTTACAATATTTTAAATACTGATATTTAGCTGCATGTGGTTAGACTGGAACTGGGCTATTTTTTCATTTAACGTAATGGTTGTTTGGAGCATAAATAAAGGTCATTTAAATGTCAAACTTGTCATCAAGCTTTTTTTTAACATATTTTTCAGTTATGTAATTTTGTATTTTTAGTGCATTGCTGAAATTTCTTTGTTTCATCTAGTACAGAGGATCTTCAAAAATGCGCGCCTCTCCACTGCTCGTTATTAAATCTTGATGTATTTGTATCGAAAATTTAGCGATAGGGCGCCCTAGGGTCGGGGTCGCGGGACTTATCAAATTACCGTGACCCTGGGACGTAAAGGGCTATTGAAGGACACCGTGGATTTTAGTCAGTACGAGTCTGACTGTCCCTCCCGCTTTGCCCTGGGTGGGAGAACTCATTTGATGATTTTACCACGATAAAAAAAAGAAGGGCGTCCATTTTTATAGTGGAAACACCACTACTTACTCATTTCTTAGTACAAGCCAATACCATATTAAATAATAAATGTTTAAAGCTATGATGATGTGTACTAACCCAGACATTTCTTATTATTTTCTAGGCATTGCTAAATGGAAACATATTGAAGATTTCTTCGAAGTGGACAACAATAACGGAAATTTTGTGTTTGCTCCAAATCTACGGCAGGACCATTTAAATCCAAACAATAAACAAAAAATGCGAGTAAATCTTGCTGCTCAAGTTTTGAGTCACTCGGTGGCTGCTGGAATGTTAGCCAGAATATCCCAAGGTACATTTTTAACATCAAATCATCATAAGTAAAAGTAAAATCACGATTTAAACTTTATCGTTTTAACTTTTTTATTTAACCAATAATGCTGTGGCCACATGGACTCTAAATTTACTATTTTCATTTTAAAGACTAAATAAAACCAAGCTCTCGCTTTAGCTAATAAAGCCATGGCATTAATTCTGCTGATAAACTAAATTCATTTTAGGTGGAAAAAAGTATTAAAACATATTTTATTTTAAAATTGTATCAAAATCATTGTACAGTCACCTGCACGTCAGTTGTAACCAGCGTAAGCTGGCCTAATTTTGTTGAAACTCCATACTACATAACAACTGCTCCATTTAAAAACCCAATAAGTGCGATGAAGCAAATTTAACAAGCGAAAAAACTGGATTTGGATCCAGTTTTTGGATTTGGAATTGGATTCTGAATTGCTATGATAAGATACTAGATGATTTTAAAATATTTAATATTAATTTTGAAGATTATTGATAAAAGTAATTTTTATTAGAAAAAAAAAAATATTCAAAATATGTATTGCATGTTTTATGACCCTAACTTAAAAAAATAAATACTTGTCAAAAATGTTCCTTACTGGGTTTTTAAATGGAGCAGGTGACAAAGCCAGCTCCAAGTGTTACCACTGATGTGCTGTACTACAAATAAGTACATTAATTTTACATTCTGTTAATTTTCAGGGCTGCTACCTACAGAAGCAACAATAACTGCTGAAGTAATAGCCGATATGAACAAATTGTTTGACTGCGTGAACAGTGATACACCAGACCTAAAAAAAGGAAAACCATATTTAACAAATTTAACAAATGTGTCACCACACCTAGAACATTTCACAAAAATGAAAAAGTTTTTTGAAAGTTGCGAATTTGTAGGGTGTCAAAGCCCGCCGCCATCAAAGCAAGGTTGGATATGGACACTTAACGGTATAGAAAAGCTTTTTAAAAATTTAAAAAAAAAACATGCTATTAGAGCTTTAGCAACTCGCCGTCTTCAACAGGACCCTCTCGAAAATTTGTTTGGCACCATAAGAGGAAACTGTGGTGCTAATTACAATCCAACAACTGGACAATTTGTCGCTGGGTTGAAGACGGCCATTCTGTCCAACCTTGCTCACTTGGCGTCAGGCAATTGCGAAGAAGATGACTGTACGACAATGACAAATTATAAACAAATATTGTCCAAATCCACTGCCACAAATATATGCACAGAAAGTAAGACGGAAGATCCAGTGGTTTCAGACATGCTTTCGGTAATTGAGGATTCTTTTGAAGAAAGTGTGTCTGATTCTGATGAATTACAAGCTTGTGCATATGTTTGTGGCTTTTTATTGAAAAATCTAAAGAGCACATGTAAGAATTGTGACTCCATTTTTAAAGCAAAAGACACTGGCGAGTTTGTATACACATTCGTAGCGTTTAAAGAATACAATGAAATCAAAAAGGGATTGAACTATGCATCTCAAGCACTAATAAGATGTGTTGAAAGTTGCGCTACTATTTGCAACAGTTTCTTTTCAACGTCATCACATATTTTAAATTTAAAACAAAAGACAATTATTAAACTGTCAGAACAAGTAAATTTTAGATTTTTAATGAACTGCGAAGAACACTATAGGAGGAATATCGATTTTATTATTAATAGTGTATTTTACATAACTATAAAACGATTTTGTGTACTAAAAAATCGCCAATTTTCCGAAACAACTACAAAAAAAGCATTAAAAAAAAAAATTGATATATTACAACATAAATAATTAATATTATTTACATTGTAATATATCTAATATTATTCATGTTATAATAGTGTAAGTGTAATGAAACTTCATATGCATTCGCAGGATTTAGATATAAAAAGTTATAATTTTCTAAAAATAGTGAAAAAGCAAAATTAGACCGGAATTTAAAATTTTCCAGAGAAACTGAGATTTCCAATTATTCTTTTTTAACCACCGACGGAAAAAGAGGGGTGTTATAAGTTTGACGTGTCTGTCTGTCTGTCTATCTGTCTGTGGTTTCATACAGCCCGAATGGATGAAGCGATTTCAATTTAGTTTTTTTTGTATGAAAGGTGACTTATCTGCGAGTGTTCTTAGACATGTTTGATGAAAATCGGTTGAGCCGTTTAGAAGTTGTGGGGGTGAAAGTGGGGACACATGAAAGCGTACTGAAAGGGAATATTGATGACTTAATCGGGAGTACTCTTAGCTACATAAAATGATATAAGTATGTACCCATAAAAAATAAATTAAAAATTTAAAAAACCCCCGACACAAAAACGTTGCGTTGGGGGACTGCTCTAAATTATTTATCATCTCCTGTTTTTTTGCAGTCACCCAACGCGACGTATTTTTATTATTTTTTACTTTTTAAAGGGAACTTGATTTTTGTGTCGGGGGTTTTTAAAATTTTTAATTTATTTTTTATTTTATCAGGACATACTTGCCTATGTATCCTGCTTATGCGTATGAAGTTTCATTTGGATTGTGTATGTTCGGAGGACAGGCGACTTTTTTTAAACATAAAAATGATGATCTCGAAAACCTATAACATTCTATGTCGGAAAGCTCATTATCCCCGTTACTGCTCCAGAAGGAGGTTAGTGTATGTATTAAGTGGGTCTATTTCTTTGGCACACTCAAATGCATGGATTACAACATAATTATGAGGTAAGGTCGCCGGAAGACGCTGGATGCTGGTCGCTTCCAACCGGTATATGTGGAGATCTAAAGGGGAGGCCTATGTTCAGCAGTGGACGTCCTATGGCTGAGATGATGATGATATTCGTCTTCATTTTTTATTGATACCAGCCTGTAACTGTTCCACTGCAGGCCAAAGTCCTCTTCATACAGAAAAAGCACGAGCATGAATCACCACGCTTGCTCAAGACGGGTTAGCGATTTGAGATAGATTTGCTGCACGGTCCAGGTTTCCTCACGATATTTTCCTTCACCTATGTCAGTAATATCCAAGATAAACATAGAAAATACATATAAATTGAAAAAATGTCATTGGTGCTTATTATATTATATTTAAATGTTAGGCAGCAGTTGGTTTTTATGTTATTTTTAAATAATTCTGTTTTTGAATTAATAATGTACCTACTTACCTAATTAAATTGTTACTATGGCCGCTAATATTATAATATCTTTGCTATGGAAAATTTTGTGAAAATAGTTACAGAGTTCATGACAAGCGTGTTTATTGATTTCAACAAAAAGGGGTTGATGAAAAGAGGATGTAGCTACTTTTCTCGAATACTTTTTTGTTGTTGAAGATGTGGCTGTAAACCATTATAACATAATGTAGAATATTGTAATAAACAGGTTTTTTCATCTACACCTTGTATGTATATACATAAATTAACGAACTCATCTGAACGCTATAACTTTTTAACATAATTATTTCAGATTTGCTGCCATTGTAACAATAAAATATGTACATAAAAGCTGACATTTTGAAACTACACTGCTGCTAACAGTTTGGAAAAACAACACGCAAAGGGTAATTTAAAATAAAATGAGTGGTTTCATTAGAAATATTGTTTAATAATTCTAAAATTAGTTGTTCTGAAAGATTGTTTAATAATTATCAATCCTGCTGTACGAATGTGTACCACTCCCCTCAGATGTTTTGCAGAAAATAATACCTACATTTATAAAACAGTCGTTTTCTGTGCATTAGTTATGTAAGTTTAAGTATATTTTAACGATTTTTTTAAATATCAACATATTTAAACATAAATTGAAAAACCATTTAAACAACATTATAATGTCGCCATAGCCCCAGAGGCAAATATTATGTTAAAGAAACAACTTTATATCTCATTATAAGTAAACTTTTTGTTTTTATGAGAAATAAATGTCTTTAAACCTAAACCTAATTTTGAAAACCTGCAAATATTTTAAGTTGATAAGCAATTTTTCCTAAAATTTAAAATGGATTTGTAAGTAACATACGATTTGCTAATTTAATAAAACTATTAAAGAAATACCTGTTTCATTAAACTCTCCTCCCCTCTATCTTGAAAGATTGGGGACTAGAAACAATTCTGGCACTTCCAGATTACTCCAGAAAGGTCTCTTAATTTTAAAAGTACTCGGGCGACCTTTCTGAAGTAATCTGGGAGTGCCAGAATTGTTTCTAGTCTTCAAAATATATTATAAATCACGTGATCTGGTTCAAATTTTCCGCCTCGATTGTTGTACTTGGGAATCACAGAGATGGCGTTAGAGGCAAATAGTTTTTCTTTCTATGAAGTTGACATTCTTCCCGTAGGGTATATGTGTTCTGTGGTACGAATATCTTATTTGGTGCATCACACATAGATATCCGCTATCCGCCAATAAATATGGTCGCCCCAGCACCGCTGCGAGTTGAGGTCGAATTGGGGTCAAATGATTCATCAATCATCATCCACAGCCCGTCTTCACTCCACGTTGGGGTATAGGCCTCTCTTTGCTTGTATACAAACAACGGCTACATATCGAGCTATACAAAAAAAGTTTGTGTTGTTCGTTTCGTACGATTTTAACACACTATGAACGGTCAGCTCTACTGGCTTTGCATAGAGCTTGGATGTGTAGCCGTGTGACACCTCCTGTTACAATTTACTGTTTGCTGATACTGTTAAGGACGCAACTCATTGTGGTAGAGGCCTCTAAACATGGCTTTGATTTTTTGATGCAGAGCCTTTGGTAGTGGGTCCTTGCACAGTTTCATTGCACGTCTTCGAATTAAAAAGAAAATGCTTTGTTGCAGTTCGAAAATAACGATAATATACCTGTTTGGTCGTGTATGAAGTAGCACGGGCTGGTGGTGGTTCCGTGCTACTATTCGAGGTGACGTCATCACAGTTGCTGAGATCCGCACTTGTCTCCAAGATGCCGTGAATTCGTTTCATTTGGGTAATTTAAATTAATTGTCTACTAATTGTATTGTATTCAAATGGAGTTAAATGTGACTTTGAAAAAAACAGTGGGTGTGATCTTCAAAACTGTAAACTAGGGTGAGGTAAATGAATTTGTTGGTACAGTCTTTTCGATTTTTCTATAAAGAACTTCTAAACTGCAGCGAAAGTTTGTATTGGTATATAGGAATACAACACAGTTTTGACGCTACACTCCTGGTAATTCACACTTAATAATCAGGTTCTTAAATAAATGTTTCTGTCGATAGAAAGCCTTCAAGTATCGGTATTGATCAATGATACCTAACTTACGACCAGGCCCTGTGACACAGCATAAAACGCATCGCTTGGCCCAATTTTGCCGCTATAAATCAATGCTGAGCAGTTTCAGCCTACAAAAGCCTTATAAACCTAGATCTTCCTCCCCCGCCTGTTTCCACCTTCCCCTGTAGTAAAGAAGAAAGTACTAGCGTTACCAAATACTTTCACAATCAATGAAGTTATTTCTTTTCACGATAAAATCGAGCGGCGGAAGGTGAAAGCCTTCTTTCAGTTTAACACGGGAGAATGAATTCACTTACGCGCTAGGAGGGGTGATTGACTCAATATGTCTTGCCTCTGACTACATGAGCTTATGTACTACGTATCTTGTTATATCCATACAGTTTTTCTAAGTTTTTCGACTAGGGATTTTAGCCTGAGCCGGACAGCTGCATAAAGTTTGTAATGTTAAGATTGATTCTAAGGGTTAAATTGAGATAGATGTACGGTTTAAGTCGTAAATTTTGTGGTTACATTGAATTGATAAGGAGTGACCGTCTATCTAGTGTTTGTTACAAAGATAAGATTAATTTTATAGAAGCTAGTGTTGCATTACTTTAGCAATGTTTGATTTACACGTTTACTTGAAATGTATTCAATGTTTTAGATTAAAATGGAATTGTAATGTGATTAAGATTCGTTTTCAGAAAAATAAACCATTACAATAACCATGAATATTCAAATGGTTTTGTGTGGCGGGGTCGGTGTTCTTATCACCTAAACATCACCCACGTCCAACATCGTTAACATCTACGTTCAACATCGGATCAATAAAACTTTCATCATCATTTACATGAAGTTACATCGCTACTATTGATACATTGATTACCAAACGAACTTAAAATTCGTAGCAATTAGTTTGAACGTCGACGTCCGCATGTTTGACCTCAAATATTTAGATTATCCGAGCTCTTTTTAAAAACGAAAGCGTCATTAAGGACCCTGTTGACTTTTTATGAAGGGTCGAATTGCCCTACAAATTGTACGAAACACGTTCCCTCTTGGATAACTTTCACAAGTAACCCGCACTGTGGCATGCTACTAAAATAAAATTGCTGGCCTCGATACAGTTTCGAAACTGTAAAACTAAAAATGGTTTTCAGCTATAAAATAAAGAGCTAACTCGCCTTTGTTGGGTTTATCCATCCAGCTTTGAAAGCCATCTCTCTCCTCCCTCTCATCATGTTTTCGATTGATGAAAAATGTGACGCTGCGCATTTTTCGATTTTCGTCTACAAATTTTCGGTTAACCTGCCCATACTCGTTGAAGCTCGGAAATATTTCGCTATCGCAACGAATTGCGGTTTGGAGCCGGGGGAAAAAATTAGTGAGATACATTCAGCTTTATTGCCTCCGTCCGTCTCCGCCAAAATTCAAGGGGTACGTAAATTGCCCAAGAGACTTGCGTTTTTTATCTCGATTGCCACTTGAACATTGAAGGGTTTTTTGGGCACAACAAAATAATTATTTAACCTTTTCATTTGGGTCCGCCCCCACCCCACCCCCCCCCCCCCCCCCCGGCTGCTCGGGTACACATTAAGAGCTATTTATATGTTTTAGAAAAGTTTTTGTATTGATGTTTTATGTGGGAGAGTATAACATAGAATTATGGAATTAAAAATTAAAAGACCCGCTAAAAATAATTCATTGTCTGGAAGTGAGAGGCTTCTAGTGTAGGTCACAACAGCCTATTGGCGATAAAAAAAAATAATGATGAAAGGAAATGAAATGATTGTTTATTATGCAAGTAGGTGTAATCAACACTTTACACAACGTCTTTCATAAATTCATAAAACTAGAAGAGGCCGTGTTTCGTACCTGACACTCTGAGAAGAAACAGCCGCAACAAATTCAGAGGTCACTGTCTCTTTTACATCCAGATACATTATAAATGCAGAAAAGGTTATACGAGGATCATGCAGCCGGGTTCTGAAATGGTCTTTTGATGAAAGAACCACACAAATTTGAGTGGACCTGTCGCGTCAGTGCACATTTGTCAGTTACCGTGGAGCTCTGCTCATAACTCAGGAGCTCAACGACACGACGACAATACCGAAAGAAATGACTTGTGTAGCCGCGTAAGTTACTCAAACTGTCAGACTCACATAATTATAAAAAATAATAAACAACAACAAGTTGACCCCCCGGGTCCAAGTACTCCACAAAATAAAATTGTATATTACTAAAAAAATCATACTTCAGTTGTAATATAAAAGTGTAAACAAAAAATTTGCATGTCATATTGTATATAAAAAAAATCGAAAATGTCAGATAGTATAAAAAAAGGAATGTTCAGCTTGTATATAAAAAAAAAACATGCGTCAATACATACATACAGATACTTGTGAGGATCATGTAGGTTCTCGTCTGAGATAGTCTTTTTAAGAAAGGAATACAAAAAAATCTTTAAGTTCATCAGTGTAAGCATGGCTGTGTCAGAGAATAGAAGCTCAACTCAGTACGTAAGGAGCTGTACGACCTCTGAAACCACATATTCCTCACATTATCAAAGAATAAAAAAAATAAAAAACGTCACAGGGTGTTTGATGCTTGAGGGTGCATCGGAGCACTAAACTCCCAGGCCCATCTTGTCATCAAGGTATTCATTGATTTTATAGTAACTCTTTTTACATAATTGTTGTTTAATAACTGATTTAAATTTGTTTAGGCTTAGTTCTTTAACGTGGTTTGGGAGTTTATTGTAGAAAAACGTAACACTTTGGCATTTAAATGAATTAACTTATTTTATGGAGCCTACTCGCGGGCACTTTTAGCATATCCTTGTTTCTTGTATTAATGCTATGAATGTCGCTATTTTTTGTGTAAATATTAATATTCTTTTTAACAAAAAATCCCATTTTCAATATACAATTGATAGGCAACTGTCAGTCTATTTATTTCCTTAACTTTATCCCTCTCAGTGATGTCCGGCTAGCGAGTTGTAAATTGGCTCGAATGGCTCTCTTTTCTGCAACACATATAGCCTGAAGTCGGCCGCAGTTTTCCCCACAGCAAATTGCCATACGACATCAATACTTATGTCTCTTCTAAAAGAACAGAGAAGTTAATTTAGTTGACCACATTTGCTATAGACGTGCAATATAAAACAATCGTTCGTAACTACATTCAACTCGTTCGTAACTACATTGTTTAAGTTTATGTTTAGGACACGTGTCTATGACTGAAGTAAATTGAGTATGAACTTGGCCATTTAAACTTGGCTCTACTTAATACGGGTATTTTATTAAAAAAAAAAATATTAGTCGAAATATAGATTATTAAAAAATATTAGGACCCGTATTTTCTTTTGTCACGTACAACCCAAAATTGACGAAAATACAACGCTTCTAAAAATCAGAAAACTGTCCACTCGGTTGGTACAATTTTTAACACGGCGCAATGACGTCACTTCCCGGAATTTGGAAAGCGTTTTATCTTGTCAATATTCATTGATGTGAAAAAATAAAAAAATACGTGTCCATTATTTATCAATATTATTACTGACCGGACTAAAGAGACTATCAATTTATTTATGCAGCAATGTGATAAGTTCATTCTCCTTTATTGCATTCATTTGAATTCGTACCAGGTTAAGATTTCCTTTGGTTACTATCATCACAATTCTGCTCTATAACAGCCTATTCTATCCTAGTGCTCGGCAAAGGCTACCTCAATTGTTTCTTATACCAATTTATTTTAACTTTAGGCTACATGTATTTTTCGTAACCTAATATACTTTTCTATTTTCGCCTCCTTATTAACCATTTCATACTCATACAATCTGTTCGTCGTTCTTTGATATGCCTCTATCATCTTTGACGGCACGGTTGGTGGCCAGTGGCTGAGCGATTGTACCGCTGCGCTACGTGTCGCTGGTTCAGTTCCCCGCACGGAGCAAATGTTTGTATGATCTACAAGTATTGGTCTAGAATCCGGGTGTTTGGTTATGTGAGTTTATGTTTGTAAACGCACCCAGGACCAGAAGAAATTCCTAGTATGGGACAAAGTTTTATAAAAAAACTATACCTACCTCTCTTATTGTAGCTTGTATAGTTTATACTTTAACTAACTTTAAAGTTAAGTTTGTACAGGGGTTTTAAAAAAATAGCCAGCTAAATTCAACAGACTTGGTGATCATAGACATCTTTATTAATATTATATCAGCCCATATTATATAATACCTACCTCTATTGCAAGAGGTGATGGGCTTCCTCCACTCCTTAGAGGTATTAGATAATAAAGTAAATAAACCGATAGTAGTTTTAATTATATTTTATTTGGCCAAAAATTTAATCTCTCCTGCGTATTCGCCAGTTGTGATCATGAATACTTTTTATAACATTAAAATGTCAGACAGACTGGAATAAGGAGGAGATAGTAGGATGCTGGCAAAGCCTCAAACCAAACCTCTTACAATAAATAAATCAAATCAATATCAAATTGCTGGCAAGCCTCAAACCAAACCTCTTACAATATACAAATTGAATCAAAATCATTCCAATGCCCGCACAACGATTCATTACATCTGCATAAGAATCAGATAAAGGGGATACAAAACTTTATGGCTTTGTAAAACATCCAAGGACCAGCCACAAAGATAGACTCAAGGGCATTCAACCCCTTTGCTCATAAAAAGGTATCTTAATTCTGAAATAAAAATGAAAAAGAAATAAAGACTTCGACTTTGACTAACGATTGCTATGAGCAATAGGAATAATAATTGGCTTTGTAAATATTTTCTAATAGGTTCGTAGTGAAACGCCAGCGGGTTTTCTTACATACCTAGTCTATGTATATTTGCGAACATAATTGCATGAACGACCCTCAAGGGAAAGTTTAACAAGGACTTCGGGGAAAGACAATGTTTTGTGGAGTTGAGATTAAATTGCATGTAAGTCCGTTTATAAAGGTAATCGTGACATTGAAAACGAGGGTAGTTGATGGTACAGGGTGCATTATTAGTCTGTGTAAGAATACGGACTGTCTGACAGTGCCTTCTGATTTTTATGCTGTCAATCTTGGAGGGTGCTTGTGAAAAAAGGCCGGCGACACAGCATGGTCCATGGTCGGACCAGCGAGTACACCCATTACAAAACACGCCACCCGCATGCCCGCTGTCCCTCGCCGTGGGCATCTACTATTTGCGGCGAGGCGGGGGGAGGACGCTTGTACTCTCCCTCATGCGGCGACCCCCTCCTCCACAAGCATGACTGCTTGCAGAGGGAGGGCAGTGCCTTCTGCTTTACAGGGACAATATAATTTTAACACCCATGGAAAATGGCCTGCTTTTTAAAATAATCTCATCGAAACTGCGTTAAAATTAAAGGTTACTTTTGTCATGAATATTTATGGAGAATTAAAGGTTGTCTTGAATAGAAAAGATATTTTACATGAACGTCGTCTATTGCGTAAAAATAAAATCTTTTTGCCAATGAAAACTGTAGTGTAAAAGAGTTGTAATAAATAATAAACAATTTTCTTTCTGTGATTTTGTTTCTACTAGGTATACAACTAACTGGTAATACATTGTAATTTATATTTTTAGCTATTTTTTATGTATACAGTATTGTCAACGTTGCAATAGGCTATGGTACCAAACTCAAATTATTATTTAATCCTTTGAAATAGATATTTTTCCTTTCTTATTTAAAACCAAAATTGACGAAAATACAACACACTAAAAATCACAAAACGTCACTCGGTCGGTTATAATTTAACAGGCGTAATGACATCATAAGCCTACTTCCGATTACGAAGCATTTTATCTTTTTAACAATAATGAATAACAAAAACGTAAAAACACGTGTTCTGGACTTTTTCAATAATATAAAATAACGGAATGAATAGACTTTTTCAATTAATTTTAAGCAGTAAACGACCTTATTAATAATACCTAGGCATCTTTTTTCTCAACGGAAGAACGGAAGTTAAGGCGAGCCTCGACAATAGGTACGTAAATACTAGAAGACAGATGTTACAGAGATACTAAACGGTGTCCTTAGCATGGTCCTTTGGGAACTAATTTCGTAATTATTGCCTGAATGGCGGCCCTGTCGGGAGTGTAACGATATAATCTTGGACCAAACAACAATATCCCATAACACCCCTCGGTAAAATAATGGGGTTTTTTTGCACAAAATAATTGTTCGAGATGTATTTCTAATCTTTTAATTTATTGGGAAAAAAAAAGTGATAGCGCGTTTATATTTGTAAATAAAACGATCTTTGTTTTTTTTGACTTTTCGGAATCATGACTTTTTCTGTCTTCACCCCAATCATACAACGATGAAGACTAATATTACGTCTGAAATTGTGTGATAAGCCAGATCGTGTTACAACATGCATGTTGAAAGATTTAAAAAATTCTCTCCCCTTTTGATGGTAGTTACACAATTATACTCCCCACCAGCAACATAACATTAACCACCTCGATGACCATATAAGGCTTCCCCCCATGAGAAGATTGGTGCTGCCCAATACAAGCATAGGACAATTTGAGACAGCTAGGGTTTTCTTTACGGGTAAATCATCCAATGAATCCAACCACCCAGGCAGGGACTTCAGACTGTATTTGATTATCATCACGGTGTCCTTCAAGGGCCTTTAATTCTAGGGCCACGGTTAACCTAATAAAAACACTGTTGAAAGATTACTCCATATTCGAGTGAAATCACTAGGCAAAACCGCGAACTACGCAGTGAATACTAAATTGGGTTTTCTGATCCCCCTTACCTATACAAGATCTTTTTGTATAAAATGGCAAGAGTCTTTTCAATTAATACATCCTTGAAGTACCGGCGATCGTTCAATTGTGTCGGTTTCTATTCACTAAAGCGAGCAACGGAGTTGAATAGTCTTTTCCATTTTCACTATTCAAACAGAACTATGTTGTAAATCGGTTCCGAAGTTTACACGGAAAAGATAGATAAAATGACTTTATTTTACGTTTTATGCATTACAGTTTAGAAAAAGTGCAGTGAAGTGAATTCTTTAAAAATGTTTTTGTAAGTAAAAATTTAATTCAACTTATTTGTTGAAACATAATAGGTACATGTTACAGTAGTAAAATTAAAAAACAAAACCACGTTAACTAAATGATCTGTTATTTTGATCCAATTTTATTTTTTCAACATGAATAGCGTGCATCCGCGTTGCTTTAACAATCTACACAATACGTTGTCTTTATTGAAAACCGCTGCCTATATTTAAACAAAATTTATTTCATTCTTCAAACACCACATACACACTCGAACTTTTTTTATCGTGACAAAATCATCACAATAATCCTCCCCCACATAGGGGCTGTGAGGAGGGACTTTAGACTTTTAAAAAGACTAAAATCACGATGCTCCTTCTATGGCCCTTTACATTTCAGGTCACGATTACCTGATGAGACAGTCCGCGACCCGGAAGGCTTTGGCCTCCCTTAAATCAGATTGCTGAAGCTCTTTTGAGGTGCGCGTGGAAACACGATGCGCAGACTAACCCGGGGATGGTCTATTGATCGAAACATCGAGTTGCCCCATACTTTCCCATCTAACATGCCCGCACCCACCCTACAAACTTGGACACATACCCAAACAACTACGACCACAGGACACACCCCCGTTAATAATTCCGTATCGTTCAAAACTGACTCCGATATCTGCGCCTCTGCGTCTGTTTCGGGCACACGTTCCCGAACTTTGTCCGAAATTATCGTGTTGTGAGCTATTATCATTAGTCGCAGATGACGATTCATTCCAACTTACGTTCTGATCTTGTCTTACGGAATCCTTTGGTTCCGTAATGGGGTTTTTT
>JAPNUC010000070.1:0-38649 GCA_028554685.1 Agrotis ipsilon | reverse complement strand
CCAGACGCGCAGTTGCGGGATTGAGGCGTTGTCACGGGCGCGGGTTCGAGTTCCGGTGGGAGGACCATTCAAATCGGGCGCTTGATCCGGACAACGGCAAGAGTTTCCATGATGAAACCTTGCCCAAAGAAGCACACAAGACGGCACATTTTCTGTTCCATGTGCGGCCCGAAATTCTGCTCCATGAAGATCAGCATGAGATTCGTCGCGAAGCGGAACGTCAGGATGGTAGGCGAAGATGAGCGAAGTCTTCAGGACCAGGGGCCAGGCTTTATGTTCCCTAGAAGGAAGTAGAAAACGGTTTCGGAATAACCCGATAGCCGAATGAAAATTTGGGGGGATGGCCTTGCGTCACTGCGGCTATCCCCCTCACATGTTGTGATGCCGTTCAGGAAGACTCGTCCCGTTCGAAGACCCGCAAGGTCCCGAAAACGTGGCAAACCGGCTCGGAACTTCAACGGCCAACTGCGTCCATGCATGTCATGATTCAACGATCGTCCACGGTTTTGGTCCGTGAAAGCGCATCCTTCCTAAAAGCGTGTTGGAAAAAATCTGGAAGGCGCGCGGCCTGAAACAGTGAGAAGGTCCTGGCAGAAAATCGGGAAAGAATCCGTCTGGCTGAAGAACTTCGTGCTACAGCATTCGTCCCGCGCAAAGGCGGCCAGTACCGTTCTACCAAACTGCCCTGATAAACTGTTCTGAGTGATGCCTGCGTTCCCAGACCTGTCTCATGTGTTTCTCCAGATGTCTGAGCCGGCTGGAAATCGGTGTTCTGGTGATCATGCGCCTGGCGGCTCTTGGGGGCTAACGCGTGGTTTCACCACGGGACTCTCAGGGGCGGTGGCATGGGCGGCTGCCGTTGTTCTGACCTATCGGTTTCATGCTGCTCTGGTACCATGGAATTTCCCCCTACGCTGCTGAAAGTTGCTGGCCGAAAAAAAAAGAAAAAAAAAAAAAAAAAAAAAAAAAGAAAAAAAAAAAAAAAAAAAAGCGTAAGCGCGGCTGTTCTGTTTAGCGTCTGCTCTCCTGCGACGACAGTGGCAGGGCGGGTAGTGCTGCGGTGAGGGGCACTCTTTTTGGGGGCGGAGACCGCATACTGGGCGCTCTTTTCGCATTCTGGCGCGGATATGTGATGCTGATTGCACTTTACTGCTGGCAGGGTCTTTTTGGCGCATGGACCTCTTACCTGATGCAGGGAAGGCGTTTCCGGGCCTTATATTGTGGCCGAGCCGCACGCTGGCAGGTTATCTGCCACATTCCTGTTTGGCCCAACCACATCTTGCAATCTCCGCCCGGCAAGGGGCCATGACCGGCGTTGTGAGCCCAGTCCGGAAAGGCCGACTGCAGGACTGCCTCCGAGCTCTTAACCGTCCCTTACGAGGTGTGGCGTTTTGCGGCGTTTGGGGCGTTCCTGAATGCGTCTGCCCTAACGGCCTCGGCCTCCATGCGCTTCAGACCGTGGGCAGGAAGCTCCGGTATCGTCAGTTTCGATGGCGAACGGGTTTTCATCAGCAAAAGGTCTTGGACTTGGTGGGGAGGTGTTTTGGTGACAGCCGTGTTATGGCGACCTGACCGGGGAGTGTCGCCATCGGCCAAACCGTTACGCCACAACGGGCGGACGCATGTTTCGAACGTGCAGCCGCTTTATGCTGACTACGAATTCGCGGTCGGGCAGTTGCCCATAACGTGCCAATCTGAACGAACTCTGCCCGCTCATCCCCCCCCCGCAGGCGTTGGTCAAGCGGGCTGTATCTTCCATTCCCTAGACGATACGAAGTCTTTTCATTCACATGATTGCCATTCCCTGTATTCTAGCCGTGCTCGATCGGCTTCATCGATGCCTCAGCAGGTGAGGGCGCATACTCCCTCATATACATTGACCCCGATGATGGCCTGATTGGAATGCGCGACCCGCTCGGCGTGCGCCCTCTGGTTCTTGGACGGATGCCGGAACATGAAGGCGGCAATGGCGGCTGGTCCCTGTAGAGCGAACCTGCGCTCTGGATATTATCTGGGGCAGAATTGTCCGGAGATCGAGCCTGGTGAAATCGGTTGTCATCAACTCTATGGTAGCCGCGCGCTGCGGCCTTTTGGCGATCAGGGCGGTCCGGGTTTGCGTTTGTGAATATATTTAGTTTGCTCGTCCGGATGCCGTGCTGGAAGGCCGCCGGTTAGGAAGCCCTCAAGCGTATTGGGGCAGAGCTGGCCGCGCGAAGCGGGAGTTGAGGCAGACGTGTGTGGTTCCTGTGGCCCGACTCAGGCGTTCCGTCCTGCGATCGGGTATGGGCGGCAGAGAAGCGGCATTCAGGTTGAACTGGTAAGTATTTCGAAATCACTATGTCGGTCGGACCATTTCATTGGAGCCGACAAGATCAGATCCGCAATCTTGTGTAAAATGAAACCTCCGCCAATCGGCCGGTTCCTGGCGGGCGACGCGTGTCATTTTTGGTAAGAGTGATTCCTGATCGTTCGTGGCACCCGTCCCGCAAGATTGGTGGATATGGTTCGTGCGCAGGTGCAACCGAAGTGCATAATGCGCATCCATCATGCCTGCTCGACGGGATTTGATACACCGGAAAAGAGTAAGATGATGGCGGCCAACTCACACAATGGAAGAAATGGCGGCGGGCCATCCGGTTGTCCGACAGCCTCGCTTTCATCAGTTTCGACGGGTTTGTACCGGTGCGTTGGGGCATGAAAGCCGGCCGAAGGGGCAGCTTTATTGCGATGCCTGCTTTACAGGCGATTACCATTCAGTTTGGTGACAAGGAAGGCAATCTGGTCTCCGACCAAGCCGCCTCCGGGTAACATTAAAAAAAGCGATCTACCCGCTATGGGGCGACGCTTTTTTGTTTTCCACTGAAATGGGGGGGGGGGGGGGGGGGGGGGGGGGGGGGGTGTGGGGGCGGTGACGTGATTGTATCGGTTAGCTCTCAGAACAACGGCGTGCCTCGGCCAGTTTCCCCTTCGCAGCGTAGAGTGCGGCATCTGCTTTCTGCCAGACATATGACCAAAGCGTTTTTTACGGAGTATCGAATATCGTGCAGCCAATACTCAGCGTGGATTCAATAACCTCTCTCCGAATGTTTTTTGACATCCTGTGTGAAAGTTTTCCTTCAGACAGTGAGCAAGGCTTCCAAGGCATGGAGATGCTGGTGAAGGGAAAGAGAGCAGCAACTCTTTTCTCCGCCAATACGAAAAACTTGGCCTCCGGGGTAAAACCTTCTGACTGGCCCTGACGGCGCAATAATGACCTGATCTCCGGCCGTATGGACATGGTGGTCGTTATGGCTTTGAAATGGTCAATGTCCATAAGAAACGTACCATAGGGCGAGAAGAGTCTGTTTCTGTTTCCATCCCAGGTCCCCATGGCCCGACGGTACCTGCGTGTGTTAGTGGGGCCTGAAGTGTCAGAAGAGGGTGCTCTGCGCTAATCGTCCCGGGGAATGGCAATCATTGGCCAGAGCGATGACAATACCCTCGGATGATGACCAAAAATTATACAGATAATGGCCCAGACCGTTGAGGCTGAAAGGGTTTGAAAAGGGTAAGTGGCGCCGTAAACGAGCGTGTAGAAGGCATGATTCTGCTAAGAGCCGTTGCGGCTGATGTCTGCTTTTCCGTAGAGCAAAGAAAGCCCGGGTTGCCTGAAAATGAAATCCTGTGATGAAAAGGCATGCGGACAATGAACTGACAACGGGTCGGGTTTCGCTTGATGGCATCGCTGGGCGGAAATGGCCAAAGACACCACACGAAACCAATGCAGACTGCTTTCAGGCACGTTCGACGACCCAGCATGGTGCGTATGGCCTGCCAGCCGAGAACCATACCTAATGTCCATGAAACGGCGCAAACGCAGGCCCCACAGGCCGGGGATGAGAAAGGGGCTGGGAAAGAAAAATCACGAAACTGACGCGCCAGAAAAGGGCTGAATACGAGAATGCGTTTTACTGGTTTTGCCCATGGGCCAGTTCAGCAGCAGTGAAAGAAGGCCGAAAATAGGAAAGAACCGTGCTGTATGCGAGCAGCGTGGTTGGGTCCGGGCTCATGACAGGAAGAGCGGAATTCCTTTAATCCGCATCGTTGATCTTCCTGTTCATGCGATACCTCCGTCTCACGAATACAGTTCGTCCGGGGTGTCGTTTATGAGGCCCGGTTGAATGTGTATCAAGCGGTTACGGAATGACAGCTTCCAGCCGGTGAAGAAGCGTGTAGTCAAGTGCCGGACAGGGCGGCTGACAACGCTTCAATCATACGCGTACCAAAGCCCGTTTGTTCCATTCATATCAATGTCGTGACACCCCTGATCGGACACTGTCAGGATCAGCCGATCGCCTGTTTCCGAAAGGGTGATATGCCGGCGGGCCCTGCGGTCGCCACGATAAGCATAGTTGCTGCGTATAATGACCAGTTCCGGTCAGCACAAGGCAAACATTGATCGCGCGTCAGCCCGACGTGTGAGAGAACCAGAAAATGGCGGCAGATGCCTTTCACATGCTGCGCCTAGGAGGAGCACAGTTTCCCTGTATCAGTTCTTCAAGATAGCGGCTTAGATCAACCACACCGACATGATCGCCACGATACAGACGCCTGTGAACCAGGCCGATAGCAGCAATCCGGTGCTGGGCTTCAGACAGGGCCTGGGTGGTTTCCTCGTTCGTCGAGGTACGGGCCTGTAAGCTTCGAAAGATGCGACCATCTGAAGCGAAGTCTTAACGCGGGGGTTGACCTCGCGGATCAGGAAATCCTTCTGTTGCAAGAGGCTTTCCCGCTCTTGCACGCGTTGCGGCAACGTGGCGTTTCATTTCATAGGCGAAGCTGATGAGTCTGGTAATCGGCAATCAAGGATTCCTGCGCAGACGGCGTGCCGCCTGTTTTTGGTTCGGTAGTCCAGCGTTGGGACTGGCCGCAGACAGTTTGCTGCCAATGAAGCAAAGGAACTTGCGCGGGTGCCAGATGCCGGTCCCGGGTCTGGTGTGTCTTTATGAGGTTCCCATGCCCACGCAATGACCGAACAAGTTCCACCGGCTCCAGATTACGTCAGGGGAGAAGCGGAAAGGCAGAGCAATGGCGATAATGCCCAGCCGAAAGAGTTGGCGCAGTTCGCTGCCGGAGGATAGTCCTTTGCCCAGGAAGAACTGCAGAAAATCCCTCCATGCTCCTACAGGCTGAGCCAGTCGCGGATGGCGAGCAGGTCAGCCTTGGCGGGTGTCACTACCACATGCTGTTACATCCTCGTTCCAATGACCGGCAAGCCATCGCAGGGGAACGACTTCGAAGTATCGGAGGCGAAATGGCGCAGAATTTGTCTCAACGGATGCAGCGGCATCAAATGGGCGAGGTAGCAAATCGTCGCGTTCCGGAGTCGCAGACGTTTCCGGTAGGTGACACAGGTCCTCCTTGTTGCGCAGCTGCGGGCTGACGCCAGCCAGTGGTGGCGGCGGCGGCGCGAATGGCTTCGGAAAGGAATGCGGGCGGTTTGCGTTGTGACAGTGATCATGCCCCACAGCACGCCATCTACAACAAGCGAGATGGAGGCTGACGCTGCCACGCCCATATTGGCCATGTATTGCAGGTGACGGGCGAATGCTCCGAAGCTGCACTCGCTCAGATATCACTGAAAGACCGGCTTCAGCAGTCGGATGACGGCCTGCCTCGTATGGACATTCGGGATGACGCGGATACGGTGCGCAGATAGAGCGCCCGCCCTGACGGGGAATAGCACTTGCTGGAAAGTGATGGTTTCAGTAGCGATGGGAAAATCTCGTTGCGATGCTCCCGACACACATCCGGAACCATCTTCCCTGGAAACGATAGACCATGACCCGGGCAAAGCCGTTCAGTTACTTCTGAAACCTTGGCGCCTGGCGCAGACGTTCCGCAACATCCGGGACACCGCTCGAAGCGGTCTGCCTGGCATCAATGTGGCCAAAAATTTCCCGCGGTCAGTAGACGGGTTTCCCCTGAATCGGCTCCAGCTTTCTACCAGAAGCGTTCCATCCGAAGAGTGCATCAGAATACGGAATGTCCGCACCCTGGAGGCCTGGAAAGCCGGGCAATCGCTGAGGATGCCGACGTGAGCTGTGAAAGTGTTCAGACGCGTAGACCCAGTAAAGGTCCGGGAGAGGGCGGCCCAGCCACGTGTGGTGATAAGCGTGTTTCCAAGACGCCTGCACGCCCAGAACGGTCAGTAGGGCTGGCATCGGCAATCAGGAGAAGTCCATATGCCTGTATCGCGTCCGACGAGGGATGGGTTCGCGGTCCGCACGCTGTCGCAATGCTTCTGAAAGAGGCTGCCCCAAGCTGAGGCGTTTTTTGAAGACGAAGTCAAAGGTCTGAACAGTCCGTCTCAGCTGTAGGCGCAACAATCGCCCTGATGGGCACCCCATTCATGATGATCGGCAGGAGAAAGACGCGGTGACGATCCGCCTTCCAGGCTGAGAAGATGGAAGGAATATATAGTGAACCTTAGGGGTTTTTTCTCCCGCTGCTTGTCAATTTAACTCAGTGTTGAATGTGCCAAGCCTGCTGCATCCAGGATGCCGACATCCAGAGACAGTGCATGACGGCTTGCCCGGGCGAGTGTAGAGCAGGTGGCCACCCTGAAATAGAGATGCAGGGACACGCGATCTGCTTCCAACCGTTAGATGATCCTTCATCCAACGGGCCTTTCCGAACGGCAGGAGAGGTCCATAATAACCGTTGGTCGAAAACACCCGCAGCCCGGATCGAAGCGCCAGAAGAACGGTTCAGAACCGGAATCTGAGGAACCGGTGCGGGCCGCCTTCACGCCACTTTCAACTCTGTTCACCTTGAAGGACAGCAGATTCGAGGCATGCGGACGTCTGGAACCAATATCATTGGCGTGCATAGCTGAGAACGCATTGCCGAGGCGCGGCCAAAGCGAACGCGTCCGGATCGGGGCTCTCGTCCAGCCCCGGCCCAGCGATGGGGTCAGCTCGTCCTGGGTGTAGTCGTAAGACCAGGCACTTGCCATCGCGGGAACATGACATCATGCGAGCCGATCGCCGGAACACCGATGCTGGCGTGTCACAACGTCCGTCCGGCAGACCGGTGCGGCGGGATATTTCCGCGTAGAAAGCATTGCCTCATCACGCACTTGGCAGCTTGCCAGCGACCTTGCTCAGATAAGGGCCCATGGCCCATTCGTAGCCCGCATCCGCAGACGGCGGTGGGGACATTCGGGCTTTCAGGCGCCGCATAAGGCTGGGGATATCAGCGCCGCAGAGAGCGGATTATCGTCTGTATCCAGCAAAGGCATTTCGATCGCTGGAGACAGCATGACCACACCATTCAGCAGAATACTGCTTTCCATCTGAGGGCGTTGGGCGACTTGAAGGACCGGATACCGCCATAGCTTTCACCCACCAGATAATGAGGGGAGGCCTGACGGCTGTTCTTGGCCGTCCAGAGCTTGATCGCCTTCGCAAACGTGTCTGCAGCCTGGCCTTCACGCCATAGAACTGGTCGCCACCTTCGCCGTGTCGAGGGGGCGGGAATACCCCGTACCGACGGCGTCAAAGAACACCATGTCCGTGAATGGAAGCCAGCTATCCGGATTATCGCCCAGCGTCGCATGGGTGCCGTCTGTTGCGTCCTTGGTGGGCATCGTCCAGGGCAACGGTCCCGCAGCGCCCAGAAGTTAGATAGGCCGGTGCCGCACCAGGGCAACAGGGAAGAAGTAGGAGACCGGGCGCTGTGGCGTCTGATGGCGCCCGTCTTTGGTGTAAGCCACATAGAACATGCGGGCAGTCGGTTTACCGTCCGGTCCGCGTAGCGTCAGCGTGCCAGCATGGGCTGTGTAGGCGATGCCATTCAGATATGTTTTCGTCACGAATCAGTCGGAGCAGGGCGGCTCACCGGTAAGTTATCCGTGGGACCTTGGCTGCGTCCGTTTTGGGCGGGGGCGTCATGGCGCATCGTCTGCATGGCAGGCAGGGAGGATACAGGGAAAGAAGGACAGGGAGAGCAAGCAGCGCACGACGGGACATCATCTGTCTGTCATCTCCGAAAGAAGGATACAGGATCAGACTGTCGCGACCAGGCCCCGTTTCGTTACGGCTACCGATCGGCATGAGTTTCGCATGCAGGATCAGATCAGCAGCTCAGGAGCGGGTTGGTTTTGATGGTTGGGAGATAGATCAGGCCGCGGATCAGCAACACGATCATAGTCCTTCCGCAGATGAACGCCGAGTTCCAGTGCGGCGTCCTTCGGACTGAGATCCTTCTCCATCGCATGATGCGCCACCTGTGCGGCTTTGTCATAACCGATGGCGGGCGACAGGGCTGTCACCAGAACAAGGGATTGATCCAAGGCCTGCTTGATGCGTGCTTCATTGGCGCGGGTGCCCTCCACAAGATGCTGGCGGAAGTTCTCGGAGCCATCATGGAGAAGTGTAATGCCCTGCATGATGTTGTGGGATCATCAATGGCTTGTACACATTCATGTCGATCATGCCGGACGCTCCGCCGAGGCCAACGGCAACATCATTGCTCATAACCTGAAGCGCCAGCATGGAGAGTGCTTCCGCCTGTGTCGGGTTGATCTTACCCGGCATGATGGAAGAGCCTGGCTCATTTTCGGGGAGCAAAAGCTCGCCGAAGCCCGCGCGTGGGCCGCACGCGAGCAGGCGGATGTCATTGGCGATCTTGAACAGGCTGCCAGCGGTTGTGCGTAGACAGCCGGACAGATGCACCAACGCATCATGTGCACCCTGCAAAGCGAATTTGTTCTCGCCAGCCGTAAAGCCCAGACCAGTCAGGCGTGCGATCTCGGTACAGGCGCGGGTATCGAATCCGGGATCGGTATTGACGCCGGTGCCCCAATGCCGTGCCGCCTAGAGCGAGCGGGAAAAGACCATCCCGGGCAGCCTCAAGCCGCGCAATATTGTCTGTCAGCATCCCGGCGTAACCGTGCCATTCCTGACCCAGTGTGATGGGAACGGCGTCCTGAAGATGGGTTCGGCCAACCTTGACCAGATCCTTCCATTCTTCAGCTTTGGCAGCGATGGCATCCCGCAGTTTGGTCAAAGCCGGAATCAGGCGGCGCTCAACGCCCAGTGCTGCCGCGATATGCATGGCGGTCGGGAAGTTGCAGTTGGTGGACTGCGCCATGTTCACGTGGTCGTTCGGATGCAGCGGTGTTTTGCTGCCAAGTGCATTTCCCGTCAGCTGGCTGGCTCGGTTCGCAATGACTTCATTGACGTTCATATTGAACTGCGTGCCAGAGCCCGTCATCCAGACATGGAGCGGGAACATGCGGTCATGCTGGCCGCTCGTGATTTCATCACAGACCGTGTGGATCAGGGCCGCCCGATCCTGCGAAAGTCGTCCACTGGCCGCATTGGCTGTGGCGCAGGCCCGCTTCATGATCGCATAGGCTTCGATCATTTCGCGCGGCATCAGCTCGCGTCCGATGCTGAAATATTTCAGGGAGCGCTGCGTCTGAGCGCCCCAAAGAACATCATCAGCAACCTCGATCTGGCCCATGCCATCGGTTTCAATACGGCTCATGCGGTCTGGCGCTTTCCTGCAGGACGGGGGTTCATGCCTGCGCGGACCCTACCTCAAGAGAGGAAACGGGAAAACCGGTTTGGATCGAACCGGGAATGTTCAAAGATGGTGCGTATGAGAAGTCATGACCTGCTCGCCTGAAACGCGCAGGTCAGGTTCTTATTGGCCCAGCCAGCGATCACCGCCGAAGCGGTTGTGAGAAAACAGGAAACCCCGCGCAGAGGCCTGCGACGGCAAAAACGATTGTCCACAAAGACATCGGGATCAGTAGTCTGGAAATGGCTGCCAGAATCACCATGCCCGCAAAGGCGCAGATGCCAGACTCAATCAGGCGTGGTCCGAAATGCCGCTCGGCCCCGCAGTTCGGGCAACGCTCCGCAGTCGAGCGGATCTTTTCCCGGCAGACCGGGCAGATTGTGACGGCGCTGGACGCTGGTTCCATCATTGGCCGTTATTCTCCTCATGTTCGCCCACGGCGATCCGCGCTTCCACAGCCATGCGCCATTGCGCATCAGCCGGGGCCGCCGCCAGGGCACGGCGATACAGATCAAGACTGTTCGCAGAAATGTGTCCGTCCTTCTGGGTCTGGAGTTCTGCGAGCTGGATTGCAAGCTCTGGCGTGAAATGAGTATCCAGCGCGACCTTCCAGTCGGCAATCGCTTCAGAAGTCAGGCCCGCCCGTGCCTCGATCTGACCGAGCAGGACATGACCGGTCTCGTAGGTCGGATTGTCCTTCGGAATCGTGGAAACCTGTGCCTGAAGCTTCTGGATCATTGCCATGGCCTTCGCATCCGGCTTGACCTGCCGTGCACTCAGAGGCTGCGGGGGCAGAGAAGGATGGCCGTTCACGATATAAAGGCAGAACGCAGCGAGCGGGATTCCGAAACCAACAGCCAGTACGGGCAGGAACCGCTTGGAGCGGGAGGCTCCCTCATTCAGGTCCGGGGCGGCAGATGACGCATCGGCGGCGAGCAGTCTGCGCTGGATTTCAATCCGCGCGGCGCCATATTCATCGCCACTGACAAGACCAAGGTCCCGGTCCCGGTCAAGTTCCGCAAGCTGACCACGATAGAGTGTGAGGGCAGAGTCACGCGCATCCACCCGACGGCGGACACGGCGCAGGCCATAGAGGGCCGGTAACAGGGCAACGCCTGCAACAATCAGGATTCCCAACCAGAACAAGACTTACTCCCGGCCCGACAGGGCATCCAGACGCGCGCGCTCTTCATCCGTGAGCGGCGCAGGCGTGACGATGCGGCGTCTCGTCGCACGCCACGCAATAACAAGACCGGCCACCAGCGCCAGTGCCGGCATCAGCCAGAGCAGGGCGGTTGACCATGAAAACTGAGGGGCCAGCCGGATGAACTCGCCGTAGCGCTCCGTCATCCAGTCCATAATCTGCTGATCCGACTTGCCGGACGCGACCTGCTCTCGCACCACTTTCCGAAGATCACGAGCCAAAGGCGCGCTGCTGTCTTCAATGCTTTCGTTCTGGCAGACAAGACAACGGAGATGAGCGCCAATCGCTTCGGCCCGCTTTTCCTGTACGGGATTGGGAAGCATTTCCGCCGGATCATCGACGGCAAAGGCAATGCCACCCCCAACAAGTGTTGTGGCCAGAAGCAGCGCAGAAAGACGTTTCATCACAGGCCTGCCAGTCGCGGGCGGATTTCCGCTTCATAAATCTGCGGATCGAGCGCGGCGCTTCCATGCCAGAGGATTCGGCCCCCCGGCGCGACGAGAAAGCTCTCCGGAACTCCTGTCACACCCCAGTCAATCGCAACACGGCCATGGCGATCTGATGCGACACGGGCATAAGGCGTCCCATCACGCTGAACGAAGGCGCTCGCATTTTCTGGCTTGTCTTCATAGGCGATGCCCCAGATGGGCATGTTCCGTGAAATGGAGCGGAGGCCGGGCATTTCCTGAACACACGGAATGCACCAGGACGCAAAGAAATTGACCAGAAACCGGGCGTGTCTCCGCCCTGAGTTCCTTGTCCGTAAAGCCGTCTCCCAGACCAGGAAGACCCGGCATGGCAAACTGCGGAATGGGGCGTCCGACATTCGGGTTTTTTCACAGCCCGAGGGTCAAAGCCGCCACTTTCCATACCTTGAAGCATTTTCCAGAAGCCGACACCCAGAACGCCGGCACCCACAATCGGAAGGGCCGTCAGCAGGCCCCGTCGTGTTGAGTTCATGCGTGTCTCTCCTCAGGCCTGGGCCATGTTCCGTGCGGCCGCTCTTTTCGGAGCGCCGACGCGCAGGCGACGGTCTGACAGGGAGAATGCCCCACCAATCGCCATGACCAGCCCGCCAAGCCACATCCATGGAGCCAGCGGGTTACGGTGCAGACGTAGCACATAGGTCGCATCCGCGCCCGTTCCGTGTCGGTCGCCCCACCACACCATAGAGGTCCGTAATGAAGTTCGTATGAATGGCGACTTCCGTTGTGGTCTGGTTCTGCGTGGTGAAATCGCGCTTTTCCGGATGCAGCGTCGTAATCAGCCTGCCGTTGTGACGGATGGCGATATCGGCCTGCATGGCGCGATAATTCGGGCCTGCATAATCGTGCACGTTGAGAAGCGTCCAGTCATCTCCGGCGAGGCTACGGGTCTCACCAACATGGATTTCCACAATCGCATGCTGGGCACCGGACATGCCGCACAGACCCAGAACCGTGATGCCAGCACCAATATGAGCCAGAGCCGCACCCCAACTGGAGCGCGGGAGGTTCCGGGCGCGGGCGAGCATCTCACCCATGCTGGAATGGCCTAGTCCGACGCGGCGCAGGATATCCGTGACGGACGCTGCCATGACCCAGATGGCCAGTGCACCACAGGCGATCGGAAGTGCACCAGAGAATTTCCAGAAGCACAGTACGAGTCCGACAGTAGCAATGATGGCCGCCACGAACAGATGTGAGAACGTGCGCGCCAGTTGGGCGCGTTTCCCAGGGCAGAGCCGTGCCGACGCCCATGGCCAGAAGGAGCGGGATCGTCAGGGGGATGGTGGCGGCATCAAAAAACGGCTTGCCGACAGAAATGGTACGGCCTGCCAGAAGTTGCCATGAAGGGCGGGTACATCGTGCCCGTCACAACGACGGCAACAGATGGAACATAGCAGAATGTTGTTCAGCACCAGCGAGCCTTCGCGGGACACGGGCGAGAACAGGCCGCCTGAGGTCAGGGACGGTGCACGCCAGGCAAAGAGAGCGAGCGAACCGCCGATAACCAGCGCCAGAAGGCCGAGAATGAACACACCACGGGCCGGATCATTCGCGAAGGCATGAACGGAGTTCAGGATGCCTGAACGGACGAGGAAGGTGCCGGAGAGCGAGAACGAGAACGTCGCAATCGCCAGCAGAACGGTCCAGATCTTCAGACCCTCGCGCTTCTCCACAACAATGGCGGAGTGAACAAGGGCTGTGCCCGTCAGCCATGGGATAAGAGACGCGTTTTCCACTGGATCCCAGAACCAGTAACCGCCCCAGCCCAGCACATAATAAGACCACCAGGATCCCAGCGCGATACCGCAGGTCAGGAAGCACCAGGCTGCGACGGCCCATGGACGGACCCAGCGACCCCATGCGGCATCAACACGTCCTTCCAGCAGGGCGGCGACAGCAAACGCGAACGGGACGGCAAAGCCGACATAGCCGGTGTAGAGAATAGGGGGATGGAATGCGAGGCCGGGGTCCTGAAGCAGAGGGTTCATGCCCTGACCATCCATTGGGGCCGGAAAAACGCGGTCGAACGGATTGGACGTCAGAAGGCAGAAAAGCTGAAAACCGGCTGAAACACCCCCGAGGACTGCAAGAACGCGCCCACGCAGGATATCCGGAAGATTTCGTCCGAATGCGGCGACGGCCGCGCCGCAGACGCCGAGGATCAGGGTCCAGAGCAGAACGGACCCTTCGTGATTTCCCCAGACGCCCGTGATTTTATAAAGCAATGGCTTGGACGCAGCGGAGTTTGCGGCGACGTTCTGAACCGAGAAGTCATCATGCACGGCGCACATGATCAGGCTGAAGAATGAGATCGCCAGAGCCAGAAGCTGCGACACCGCCAGGAACGGGGCCAGCGCCACGAGGCGGGCATTGCGCTTGTGAGCGCCCCAGAGGGGCACAACAAACTGGATGAGTGCGAGAACACAGGCGAGGGCCAGGGCGAAATGGCCCTGTTCTGGTCCGAACATTATGGTGTTCAGCCTCCGGCTTTCTTGGCGGTCATGGTGTCCCAGCTGGCAGCGTCAGGCGCCTTGCCGAAGCGCGGGTCCCACTTGCCCGTGCGTTTCAGTTCGTCGGCCACTTCCTTGGGCATGTAGGTTTCATCATGCTTGGCGAGAACTTCGCTGGCCGTGAAGCCACCGTCTTTCTGGACGGTTCCGAGAGCAACGACGCTCTGACCCTCGCGGAAACAGGTCCGGGAGGATGCCCGTGTAATGGACTTCCACGGCAGCCTGGCCATCGGTGACGTTAAAGGAGTTCACCGGAGCCCCATTTTCCGTAATGCGATGCAGGGAGCCTGCCATCACCATGCCGCCCAGACGGATGGTCCGATCCGGAGATGGTGGGTTCGCTTTGACCTGCGAGGGAGCCATGAAGAACACGATGTTGGATGAAAACGCCCGCAGCGTAAGCGCCGCAGCAGAACTGATGCAGGCGAGGCAGACGATGACAATCCAGAGACGGCGTGTCTTGCGGGTCATGATGCAGAGCTTTCACGGTGGCGAAGCTGGCTCTCGACAGCAGCCAGCCGGGTTTTGGCGCGGCGCAGGCGCAGGGCCGCTCCGATGCCGAGAACCAGCGAACAGCCAATGGTCAGACCATAAGCGGCGGCAATATAGGGCCAGTGATTGGGAAGGTGCATCATGCTGCGGACCTGTCCGAACGGTTGAGCCGGGACCGGGCCATAAGCTGGCGGGTCCGGCTCTCGTGGATTGCGGCACTCAGCCGGGCGAAGATGACTGCGGCAACACCAAGTGTGAAGCCGATGGTCGTGATAAGAAGCGGCCAGAGCATCGTCATGGACATGGTGGGAGCACCTGTCAGTGTGATGCTGTCCGGCTGATGCAGGGTGTTCCACCACTGCACACTGAACTTGATGATCGGAAGGTCAATTGCGCCAGCCAGCGCCAGAATGGCGGCGGCGCGTTGCCCGCGGGCAGGCTCATCGAAAGCGCGGATCAGGGCGATATGGCCCAGATACAGGAAAAATAGCACCAGAACGGAGGTCAGGCGCGCATCCCAGACCCACCATGTGCCCCACATCGGTTGACCCCAAAGGGAGCCGGTAATGAGACATAATGCAGCAGCGCAGGCTCCGACCGGGCCAATCTCGATGGCGGCCAGATCGGCCAACGGATGGCGCCAGACCAGCGACAGCAGGCCGCAGATTGCCAGGCCGAGGTAACAGGACGAGGCAAGCCAGGCCATGGGAACATGCACATACATGATCCGGACCGTCTCGCCCTGTTGCCAGTCCGCAGGGGCGAAGAACAGACCCCACACGATCCCGACCGTCAGGAAGATGATCGCGCCGGTGGACAGCCATGGCTGAAGCGCACGGGCCAGACGCAGGAACTGCCCCGGATTGGCATAACGATGGAGCAGATTAGGCGTAGGGCGCACGGGAACTCTCAAACTCCGCGAAATATTTCTACATGAAATAGTCCGAACCCCTCACAATCGGAAGAGGTGCATTGTCCCATTGTTCCTATGACTGTTATCACGTTTCACGGAAATGAGCGCGAAAGGGGAACTTTTCGCAGGAGAATGACGTGGCGTACTGGCTGATAAAATCCGAACCCGAAGCCTTTTCATGGAGCGAACAGGTTCACAACGGGGTGGAACCCTGGACAGGCGTTCGCAACTATCAGGCTCGCAATAATCTGGCCGCCATGAAGATCGGGGATCTGGCGCTTTTCTACCATTCCGTGAGTGAAAAGCAGATTGTTGGTGTCGTAGAAGTCGTGAAGGAAGCATATCCGGACCCGACTGCGGAGGATCCGCGTTGGGTCTGTGTGGATGTGAAAGCAAATGGCGCTTTTGCAAAGCCCATTACGCTCGCGCAGATCAAGGCTGACCCTGAACTGGAAAAACATGGCGTTGCTGAAGCAGTCCCGCCTCTCCGTTGCGCCGGTCACGGAACCGGAGTTCCGCTACCTGACGAAAATCGGAGACTGGGTAAAAGGGCGCTGACCTCAGTGAATGTCTGAGGCGTCGCCGTTGACCAGAATATTCGTCTGCCCGTTGGACGGATGTCCGGCATAGGTCAGCGGCAGGTCTTCGCTATGATAAGGGGCTGTAACGGGGGCATTGAACTTCACCGGCATCCCGAAAATGCTGAAATGGGACGGCAAATTGTTTGCGCCGTTGGTTTTCTGCTCGGCATTGGTGCCCGGCATCCCGACCGGCAGATGCGTTCTCACTTCCCCGCTGTAATTCGCGAGTCTCTCTTCCGAGTCTTCAACTGTCGTGTAGCCATGGGGCGGGGGCGGTGCACCGCCGTCCGGTAGGGGCAACCTGCTGTGCGGGCGTCAGAACCTTGTCAGGCTGATTATTCAACTGATGGGCCGTCGAGGGGCGGGATCTGTGGCAGATCGGCCGTACTGTGGCTACGATGGGCATGATGTGGAGCGGACAGCGCCGGCGTGGCGACTGTCGCGAGGAGACTGACCGCCAGTGGGGCAGACAGGATCCAGCGGGAAAATGTTTTCATCATATGTCCTTCTCCATACCCGGCCGTGGCACCCGTCAAGCAGGGGGCTTTCGTGATGCGATATGAAACCTGCTATCGGGTAAACGGTTTCGGGTCTTACGAACAGGAGTTTTGATCGTCATGACCGTAGAGAATGGCTCGCAGCTTCCGACCAGCGAATTTGCATCACTGGCGCTGGACGGGGAGTCCCTGGCCCAGCTTCAGTCCGTGCTGGCACGCGTCGAGCAGGGGCGCGGCGTCCTCGTCCGTCTGGCTGATCTGATGGGTGGTGCTGTCGGACAGGCTGCGCGACTCGGGATGAAGGGACTTGGTCTTGCGCCGGGTCTTCAGGAAAAAATGCAGAAGACCGCGGAAGTCGCCATTGAACAGGCGTTCAATGTTGCGATCGTCGGGATTAAAAACGACGTTCCGCTCAAGCGCGATATGTGGCGGGAGAATGCCGGACAGGCGGCTGTAGCCATCTCGGGCGCTGTCGGTGGTTTCGGCGGAGTGTTCGGACTGGCCCCGGATGTCGGGTTCACGACGTTGACCATCATGCGTGAGATCGGCCGAATTGCCCGCGAGGAGGGCGAGGACCTGCGTGATGAAGAGACGCGCCGGGCCTGTCTGGAAGTCTTCGCGCTCAAGACCTTTCCGGCCCGTCAGGAAGACGAGGATGGCGAACTCGGATTCTTCTCGGCCCGCGCTCTGTTACGAGGACGTCCGGTCGTGATGCTGATTTCCGAAGTGGCGTCTCATTATGGCATTGGCCTGTCGCGGAAGTTTGCTCTTCAGATGGTGCCGGTTGCCGGTGCGCTCTGTGGTGCGTCGCTCAATTCGGCGTTCCTTGCCCATTACCGTGCGCTTGCCCGAGCGCATTTTACGATCCGTCGCCTGGAACGGACGCATGGTCGAGCCGTTCATGAAGCAGCCATGGATCTGCGATCCGGAGCAACGTCTGAGTCCTTCTCCTGAGTTTGCAGGAGGCTGAAACCGGAGAAACAGTATGTCGATGAGTCTTGTCTGGCTGGGCTGGGCGCTCGTTCTGGCCGTTGCTCATCTGTTTCTCACCTCGGCCGCCTGTCGGGCGTCAGGATGGTGTTCAGTGGGCCACCGGAAACCGGGATGGTGAGACACCACATTATACAGGACTCGCTGCCCGGATGCGCCGCGCACAGACTAACCTTCAGGAAACACTCCCGATTTTCATTGGGGCAGTTCTTCTGGCCCATGTTGCCGGAAAGGATGGCGCTCTGGTTGCCTGGGGTGCAGGGCTCTATTTCTTCGGACGTCTGCTCTACGTCCCAGCCTATGCGTTTGGCTGGGGAGCCGTACGCAGTCTCATCTGGGGTGGATCGATGGTCGGATTGTTCCTGGTTCTTCTGGGCCTGATTTAAGGCCTAGCCTAGCCCTTGCTGGGACGCAGGCGCCAGAAGTCCAGAAGTCCCCAGAAGACAATTCCTGCAAGGCAGATTTTGACAAGCGCCATCAGTAGGCCATGTGCTTCAGGAAGCAGCAGGCGCAGGAGCGCCAGCGGTATGAGAAGATCATGTAGACAAAGGCGAGTGGCAAGGCGGCTCTCCATGAAGGTCGAGGATCTGTGTATCATGCCGACAGACAGAGAGGCCAATATTTCCCTTATGCAGGATCGAGAGCACCGACGGCATGTCTGACGTCACACCGGAAAGCCTGCTTGACGCCTATGCGTCCGTATTTTCCCGATGGCTCCTGACCGGGACAGTGATGAACTGAACTGGTACTTTCCGGAGGAACGCGGAATTCTTCCTCTGGACGGCATGGTTGTGCCGCGCAAGCTGATGCGAACCATCCGGTCCGGCAAGTTTCAGGTCACGGCAGACCGGGCTTTTGGAGACGTCATGCTGGCCTGTGCCGAACCGGCGTCCGGCCGGGAAGAGACCTGGATCAGTCCTCGCATCTGCGCGCTCTATGGCGTCCTGCATCAGCGAAACCATGCTCATTCCATTGAGGTCTGGGACGGCGAGAGGCTTGTCGGCGGTTATACGGTGTGGCGCTGGGGGGCGTATTTTTCGGGGGAAAGCATGTTCTCTCGTCAGCGGGATGTTTCCAAGATTGCGCTGGTCCATCTCGTTGCAGGATTGCGTCAGGGAGGCTATCGCCTTCTGGATACGCAGTACACGACACCTCATCTGACAACATTGGGCGGTATTGGTATTCCTGCCTGCAGACTATCTGGTTCTGCTCAACCAGGCTTTGACTGTCCGCGCCGTCTGGCCTGACGATTTCAGTCTGCACGCCCTGCGCGATGACATCGCGTCTTTACGCCCACATCCAGGAGAGTCCTGATGATTTTACTCTTTCGGCGGTATCGGTCTGCTTTTCTCGCAAGTCTGCTTCTTTGTGCAGGCAGCGGCACAGCAGCCTACGCCGATGACCATCCGAGACTGTCTCCGGCGCGGGATGTCACTGTCACATATCATCTGTCCGCTCCGGGGATGCAGGGGGCTGGCGGGGATGTGAAGGTCTATTTTTCCGGTTCGGGAGATCTGCTGCGCATTGATTCCGCAGATGGGCGCGGCATTACGATTCTCGATCGCCCCAAGCAGGTCGTGACGCTCGTCATGCTGGAGCGGAAGCTCTACGCCCATATCCGGCCCCAGCACGGATTGCATAATCCGTTCATGCTGGATCTCGGAATGAAATACACCAAGGCAGGTCAGGCCACGATTGCCGGAGTCCCGTGTGGGCGATGGGATATCCAGACGGCCCATGGCAAGGCCAGCGCCTGCGTGACGGAGGATGGCGTGATCCTGTCCGAGAACGGTGTGGATGCGGATGGAGCAGAAGGCTCCATTCAGGCCACCAACGTCGCTTACGGAGATCTGCCGACAGCGACATTCGAGCCGCCGGCGGGGTTCCAGGAAATCACGCCTCGTACGTCTCCCCATCATTCTTCGGCGGGTGGCAGCCAGTCCACGTCACCCACGCCTGCTCCTGTTCCAGAGGGTGGTGCGGCAGGCGATTCGGCTGTGCAGGCCCCCGGCCATATTGCCGCACAGGGTACACCTGCCGAGACGTCGGCTCCCGTTGTTCCACCAGTGTCTCCTGAAGACGCAAGTCAGCCGTCCGTCTCCAATGATTCGGCAGGCGATGGAACGGTCTCGACCCCTGATCAGCCTCCGAGTGGCCCATCCAGTGGTGGCCAGAACTGATGCGGTGCGGTTTTTCGGGGGCTTGCTGTACTGGCAGGGCTGCTTCTTGGCGCTCAGACGACGTATGCCGCGGATACAGCGCCTTACGTCACACCAATGCATGATGCGGATATTGATTATGTCATGGTGGGCCCGAACGGGCAGCATCTTCATCAACGGATGCGTTGGAGCTCAAAGCTCTGGCGCCAGCGTGTGGACCCCGAAGGGGCGGCAACGTCCTGCTGACGGATTACCGGACCCATCGGCTGATGGTGCTGGATACGACGGCAAAAAGCGCGACGGTGGAATGAAGCGCCCGGCCGTTCGTTTTCCGCTCCTGGTACGCCTGCTCCAGGAACGTGGGAAACAGGTTGGTCCTGCCACAACTGCGGGCGAAGCTGCATGATCGGGGAAAGCGTCGATACGAACAAAACTCCCCACGATTCTGTTATACGACGGATGGGTCTGTTATTGGCGCAACCCAAGGCGGACGGCTTGTTTGCAGAAGCCTTCTGTCCAGTCGGCGGGCAAGCGATGAGCTGTTTAATCCTCCTGAAAGGCTATCACCGGATTGATCCAACCTGAAAAATACCCGCCATGGCCGTCATGATTTGAGGAAAATTCTGCATGATTGTTGCCTTTTCCTGCCATTTTCCTATGGCAGATGCTCTTCGCACAAGGCGGGTGGAACCATTCTTCGGCACTGCCCGTCGGACGTAATGAGGAGATTTGCCATGCGTCGCATCACCCGTGCAGTTTTCTTCTGGCTGCACCTCTGCTGATCGGCACGGCAGTAGGTTGCCCCGATGCCGTTGTCACACTGCTGAAGCACATTGGCATGGGGGTTTATGGCGGTCCCGGAATATGGGGGCCCAGGACGTGGCGATTATGGTCCTGAGACCGGGCCGGCATCACGTGTCATCACGGAAACAGCGGTGCCGTGATTGGTGGAATCTTGGCGGCCTTGCAATCGGCGCTGTTGGTGGGGCGAGCTGGGGTCAGGCCCTATGGTCCGCCCAACCGCCGCCGGTTGTCTAATGCTCCGCGCCGCGGTCGTTTAATGCGCCGCCCCCGCACGTTATTTATATGCGCCACCGCCGCCACCAGTGCGCCACCGCCGCCACCAGTTGTGTTTTATTCCGGCAATACTGGTCAATTATTGCCCTTCGTCCGCCTTGATCGGGCGAAGGTGTCAGCAATCATGGTGCCTATGACAGATCATGCTCTTCAGCCGGGTGACCGTGCTCCAGCGTTTTCGCTTCCCGTGTCGGGGGGCGGTGCCGTCAGCAGCGAAACGCTGAAGGGCAAACCGTATCTGCTATATTTCTACCCGAAGGCAGATACGCCCGGCTGCACAAACGCAGGCCTGTTCCCTTCAGGAAAACCTGTCGTCCTTCGACAGCGAGGGGCTGACAATCATTGGCGTCAGCCCGGACCCGGTTGCGAAAATCGACCGTTTCGCCAAAAAATATGCTCTCACATTTCCGCTGGCCTCCGATGAGGACCATGCTGTCGCCGAGGTTTATGGAACATGGGTTCAGAAATCCATGTATGGGCGGACCTATATGGGCATGGAGCGCAGTTCCTTCCTCGTGGATGGGAACGGTGTCATCCGTCATATCTGGCGCAAAGTGAAACCTGCCGATCATACCGCGCTGGTGGCTGAGGCTTTCCGGGATATGACCAGCGGGGTCTGAGCGCCCTTCCTCCATCCTTATTCACAGACAGGGAGAACGCCGGACGTCAACCGGCATACAGACATGGCCCTGCCTGATCCCTATTTACCTGGACCGTTCTGCCTTCCGCGACACCTGAGCGTTGCACGTTGGGTCTGTCTTGTGCTGACCGCTCCTGTCGCAGTTGCCGGAGCGGCGGGGACCCTGCTGTTGTGGAAGCTGGCGCACGGCCCCGTAGACGTCACCCCCATTTCCCGCCTGATTCGAGCCAATTCCCGTGGTGGCAGGCAAGAAACCCGGTCATCCCGCAGGACGTCTGGCATGGTCCAGACTTCGTGTTCAGTGGCAGCCAAGTTCTGGTGGAATTTCTGCAGGACTGATGCTGGAGGCGCGCGGTCTCACGGTGACGCGCCTGGATGGCACGATTGCTGAAACAGCCGAGAAGCCGATACCGTCCTGGCGCTTGCGCCTTTGCTTCACGGTATTATTGACCCGCGTCGGATGCGGCTTCAGGGTTTCCTCGTGCTGCGTCGACAAAGCCAATGGGGAACATTGACTTGATCTCCCGTCTCAAACACATGCGGACGGTGTGTTCCGACCCAGATGGACCGTCTGGCCGCAGTTGATCTGCCGGAACTGTGTCGATAACGCTTTTAGGTTTGCCGGATGGTCAGTCCCTGCTGCTGGGACCGATTGAAGCGCACGGCCAGCGCCTGAAAGTCACCCGTTTATCTAAAGATTATCTCTGGAACGGTGGTGGACCAGTTCCGTGCGCGTTGGGATCGTTCCGACGGTTCTGACGGCGTAAGGCGGCCAAACATCCCCCCGGATGGGCGAATGGCACCTGACATTCCACGGCTTTCCGTCCAGAGGGATTGAGCGTTTTCAGCAAGGGGCTGGCGAACTGGAAGTTCCGCCAATCTGCGCGGACATGCAGGTGTGCCCCCATGGGATGGGCGAACTTCGTCCAGTCTGGCGCTGCACCTGATGCTTGGAAATGGGCATGTCCGGCAGGGCGATGATGACCGATTGATCTGCTTGGTGGTGAGGCCCAGATCAATCTTCACATGACATCGCCGGGGAGGGAACAGGTGGGCCAGCCTCTTTGGCTGTCCCAACCTGAGCTGATACTTGCCGATTACCAGGAGACACTGACCGCATCTTCAGGCGACGGGCAGCCATGACGGTGATGACCTCAAACATCCAAAGGTGTTGGACGGTGACGCTCCGGCTGCACTGGATGGTTTTGATTTTGCCACTCTTGGAAATTCTGGCTGCGGGGCTGAAATTAACGCGGCGGAAAGTGGATCGTCGCCAATATTACGCATGTCGCGGGCATAGATCTTCAGGTTCGCACGCATGTTCATTCGAATAACGGTTTCAAGCATGGTCCTGCCCACCAGCATGGCACGGGCAACTGCTGGGCGATGATCTGACCGGTTCATTGGCTCCCGTCCGATTGCCCAAGCGGCTTGGACGCCTACGCTGGGATTTGAACGGATTCGTACCCTGGTGTGCGTTTCCAGCATGGAACACAAAGGACTGAAGCGGGCGATCACAAGTTCAGAGGGGAAGTCCGTCTGGCAATCTCACTGAAAACGGCCCGACGAACGGGGGATATCAGAGCTCATCTGAAAGGGCTCCTACGGGCGTCAGAGATATTCTGTCAACCCGAGATTGCACCTTCTTTCCCAAGCACCCCCCTAAACCATTTACGGACCCTTCCGGAGTCTGGTCGATGCTCGGCTCGGCTGACGTTTGCCTCTGACGGCCGCATGTTCATGATGAGGAACAATGCAACTCCAGCTAAGGCATCTTTACCAGCGTGCATCTGGGTACGTGTTGATGGGGCATGCCGTTGCATGATGCTCTCTGGCACCCTCCTCCTCCGCAACAGAGAGTGGACTTTGATCTTACCGGAGGGTCGCTGAGAGGATCCGGTCCATGTCTCGTCAAATGAGAATTTCCGGAAGTCGCTCCGTGAACGTGTTTTAAAGCAGACATTCAGGCAAACGCGTTCCTCGATCCGCTGTCTGCCGTAAAAGCGCATCTGGTTCCGGCAGGGCTTTTCACCGGACAATGCCACGCTATCAAATCCGCGCATTACATCGAACATGCCAGCTCTCTCGCTGACCCTTGCCTGTCGCTGATATGGTGGAGCATGCGGGAATTACGGTGCCGTCTGGACCAAGCCCGGTAGTTGAAGCGTCTGTTGCAACAGGGCATATATGCCGTTGCACGGGCCACGATATATGGTGGCCCTGGACGGTTTGCAGGCCCATGCAACGCTTGCCATTGTCCGGTCGGGTGCTTGACTCAGAACGGCAGCTGAGCGGTATTGTCCTTTGAAAGTCTTCCGGCTGGGCCGGAGCGCCGGAAGTGCCCGGATCATGCTGCCTAGACCAGCCGGTCTGACCCGGTGCATATTGCTCTGGATGCGGACCCGCGGGATCTGGCTCCCTTGTTTGACCCTGGCGACCCTCAGCCGTGCACGCGCCAAGATAACCGCAACACGGGAAGCAGGAAGCCCCAGCACGCCTGACAATGCGGATCAGGGCTGGTCTATCGATGTTCGGGCGCCTCGTGTCTATTTCGGGCCGAAAGGCATGGTCGGCGGTGTTGTGTCCCATCTGGAGCCCGTCCACGCGCGCGTGTCTCACAGGCGGTTTGCTCTGGATTCGCCTTCTCGTGTGGCGGGGCTGTTCTGGCGGATACCGGGCAGCAGAGCCATTCGTGCTGGATGTGATAAGCTTGGTATTCTGCTGAGAAAACTGGGGCTGTATGACCGGATCGGTGGCGGCGTCGCGCATCTGGATGGAAACTTCCTGCGCGGCAAAGCTGGCTCATCGGGGCTTGGTCTCGGTCTTCCACCATTCCGTCCGCGGGGCATCTGGATATTGGTTCGCCTTCGAGTTCCTCCAGCCCCCTTTCATTCAACACTGACGGCTATTTCGGATTTGGCCCCGCTTCACTGTAGTCAGAGCCATATGGATCGGTTCCAGGTAAGCAATGGTCTCAACGAAACTCAGTCTTGAAGGGCGGAAACTGACCTGCATGACGGGACAAATCGCAATTCAGGCTCTGGCGCAACGGTCGAAGGGCCGGTTGATCTCGATACGTCCCTGGTGGGTGGATTTTCACGGCACATTTTGCGCTGTTCGGGGCCTAAATGCGCTTCCGGGAAGCTGCCGGGGGTGGGGCATATTCTGGCGCGGAAAGGGAGGCGGACTGCTTGCGGCGACCTTTGACGTCAAGGGTAGCCGTTGTCAGCCTCAGATGCGGTCAATCCGCTGTCCATGCTACTGCCATGCGTTCTGCGTAGATTATTGAGAAGCCCTTCCTTCGTCGTGGCGCGGGTGGGTTCCGAAATAGGGACGGGAGTTCTATGATCGTTCCCGTATCAGGAGGCAAGCCATGACGGACGTGACGGATCTGTGCGTGACGATGCCCGCCCCAGCGGCAGGGAAACGCACCCACGACTTGAGTCCCAGCCCTCGCGCTGTCCCAGCTTCTCGTCCAATCGAAGCTCCCGAATGCCAGCCCGCGCCGCCATCGCGGACACAGCCTCTGGCGGACCGGCCTGCGTTCAAAACACTCTAAAAGTGCGGGGGGCATGATCATCTTCTTGGCCCTGAAGGCACCTGACGCGGGGATGCTGGCTGCGAGGACGCTCTCCAGCCTGATCCCTGGGGAGGGCCGGGCTGCGGCAAGACACGATTGCACGCCTGCCTGCGGGACAGCCAATCGTTCTCATTCCCAGATTTCTTTCTGCCTGTTTTTTTCAGGCGGAGCGAACTGCGAAAGCCTTTGATTAGGCAGTAAAAGGCAGGAAGCCAACGGGTCGCGGAACTCTGCTGTTCGTAGATTGAAATCCATCGTTTCAACCGCGCTACCACCCAGGAGGTTCCTGCTCTATGTCGATCGCGGCACGGTCGTGCTTGTCGGTGCAACCAACGGAGAAGCCCGTCTTTCGCCTGAATGCGCGCTGTTGTCCCGAGGTCCCATGTCTGGTGCTGAACCGCTGGACGACGGGCCAGCCTGGAGGCCTCTGCGGCCGGGCGGAAGAAGAAGTCGGTCCTCGCCCTGCCATTGGATCGTGAAGCGCGTGCCCACTGCGAGCTCATGGCGGACGGGGAGGGCTCTATCCTCTGAAATGGTGGAAACAACTCGTCCGTGCTGGATCCGAACCGGGCGCTTTTACGCGCGCCGAAGTATCGGCAGCGCTTCTGTCCCGCCGGGCGGTACTGTACGACCGGGAATCCGGGAAGAGCACTACAATCCTCATTTCCTTTTCCGCACTGCAGAAATCCTACGTGGCTGACCCGGATTCTGGGCTGTACTGGGTTTTCGCCCGTATGCTCGAAGGAGCTAGATCCACGCTATATCGCCCGCCGCCTACGCGCTTTCGGCGGAAGACGGGGACAAAGGCGGACCCGCATCCCTGCCATTGCCGTTTGCGGCATGGCAGACTGACGAACGGCTTTGTGCTTCTCGCGGAGGGGGAATTGGCTCTGGCGCAGGTCGTCGTTAATGCCCGGGCACGGCCCCCGAAGTCCAATTCCGTTTGTACATGGCCTATACGGCGGCGATAACTGGCTCGGGAACCGGAGGAACCTGATGCCGCCCATCCCATATTTTTTCTCACAACGCCCCCCCGACGGCTCTGATAAAGCAATCGGGTACGGCAAGGGCGAATGAATACGATCATGACTCCGAAAGACCGCCTTTTCGTCCACACTTTTCCCGAGGGCATGAGCGAGGTCTTCGCTCCTATCATCCGACAATACCGGGGTTACGAGGCCGTATCAAGAAAACTTCTGACATACGGGCCGCCAAAAGGGCCATCCCCGATCCTCTGGCCCGGCTAGCATGAAAGTTTCCCAACCGTATTGTCACCGAAGACGAAGCCGATTTGGCGCCTCGACCGCTGGTTCCGTCGTCACTTACCTGCCAATCTCACGAGGGCGCGCTTCTAAGGCTGTGCCGGATCAGGGCAAGTCCGCGTCGATGGGGACGTGGGCAGACCAACTCCCGTCTCGCACCGGGGGAGACGTCCGCAGTCCGCATTGCCGGATAGAGCCAGCCCGCAACCGCTTCCTTCCTTCCGCCAGATCCAATGCTGGTGGCGACGAAATCGAAAAGATGGGTGATCTATCAGTACGATCATCTTCTGGTTTTGACAATCCATCTTTCCTTGCAACCCAGGCGGTCCCGGTAATCACCAAACATGTGGACATGATGCTCACGGTCTGCTCAAGGCAGACGGGGATCGTCCGCGCCTTGGTGGCATCGCCATCTGACCGTGACACGTCCGGCATCCGTCTGATTGCACGGACACCACCGCGTTCCGGCCAAGCGTTGGCAGCCGCCATTCCCGCGGGCTTATGTGGGCAAGCCGACTGGCGATCGTTGTGGCCGTCCGTCGCAGGCTTCGGGATCATTGACTCAGCCCGCTCGCCAAGATCGGCGCATGGGGAGCGGCTCTCGTGGTTGCTGCCTCCCGTTGGAAGAGATGCCGTTTCGGGCCAAGAGTGAAGTACAGACATTGATGCGGCTGGAAAGAAGTTTTCCTGGCTGGCCCTGTCTTCCGCTGACGGGCCGGACGCATCATCTTCTCGGGTTCTTGCGAATCCTCTTTGGCACGCCCATCGTGGGTGATCCACGCTATGGCGGGAAGGCCGCTCATCCGAAGGGTTCAATCGACCGGCTGCATCCTCCATGCACGCCAAGCTCGTAATTCCCCATCCGGCCGGAAGACGCCTGATCGTCACGGCCCCGTTGCCGCCGCATATGCGTGAGACGTTCCGTTCGCTTGGGTTTGTGCCCGGGGAGACACCGGCACCCAAGCTAAGTCAGGGAAACAAGGTCCTGCAAAATAATGAGGGAAACTCACTGCATCGCTCATCGGGGTCATCGTTGCCTTTGTGGGCGCCAGCATTGCCGCACATGAACTGATCGACCAGGATGTGCTGCGCCAGCGGTGGCTTGACGGTACCCTGAAGAAAGAGACGGGCCCCTGTCCATGCCGTTGAAGGATCATCCTCCAGATCCTGCATGGCCGTCCTTTGAAGCCCGGAACCTTTTTCTGCAACGTCCGGGACAGAACTCCTGTTTTCCAGGCCAGAACCGTTCATTCGGGTCTGTCAGTTCTGGCGCTTCTGCACCGGGAGGGTCCGTTTTTCAGGACTTTTGTCGTTTGATTGGGGGGGGTGCCGGGGGGGAGGGGGGGGGGAAAAAAAAAAAAAAAGGGGGGGGGGGGAGGGGAAGGGGGGAGGGAGGGGGAAGAAGGAAGGGGGGGGGTGAAAACGGAATGGCGGTTTCTCTTTAGCGTTATCTTTAACTTGTGTATTTCCCAACTTTTTTTTTCTCTACAAACCTTGCTTTCAGACTGCAGTCGCGATGAAATGCTCCGCTTCTCCGTCGCAGGCATATTGGAGAGCGCGTTCATGTTCACTGAACCTGTCGCTGGATGCTCTGCTCTGACGAACGTAGGCGTCCAATGGCGGGACGACCTGAAGGCATGAGTCGGATCTTTCCTGATCGGAAGGGGGGTGTCGATGGATCTCGCCGGGCTTCGTAGTCCCAGTCCCATGGATTAATCGCAGGAAGCCATGGTCCAACACCCTTCACGCTTCAGGGCCATGTAGGTGATCTGTCGCTGCTGCGCTCCACGTCAAAGCCATGGACGTTCAGTCTAGGGTCGACGCTCGGCACGGATGCAAAGCGGGACTGGCTGAACGTGGATGGCCAGATTCATGACGTTCCCCATCTGCGCGGTCTGGCATTGACTGCTCAGGGCGAGTGGCCAAACCTGCAGGACGCGCATCGCCTGTTCCCACATGCCAACCTGCCGGATGTACGCGGTCTGGGAGGCGAATTTTCGGTTCAGGGCGATTGCCGGAGAACTGACGGATGCGGACTGGGCGGATAAAGGGCAAGCTCTGCTCCAGAGCCTTGTTCCAGGGCGGATGCACCTTCATGCCGCTGGGCTAACTGCCCGAGGCGCAACAATCAGCAACCTGCGCCTTGATGCTGACGCACCCACAGCGCCGCTTTCAGTCGCAGCAGATGTGGTCTGGCGCGACATGGGCTGGCGTCTGGCGGGGAAGGCCGGAACGTTGGAACAGGCGGTTCATGCCTGGCGCGATCATGGGCAGACCACAGTTCCGTTGAGGCTGAACTGCGCTCGCTTCCCCTGTCTCTGACTGCGGCTGTTAGTGGGAATGAAAAGGCGCCGCCGGTTAATGCGCAGGATGAAGCCCGGGTTTCGATCTCCGGAACGCTTGGTGCGGAGGCCAGCCATTTTGGCGTGCAAGGTGGTGCCCGGACCCTGCATCTACCCAAGGCAGTGCTACATGATGTGTCTCTTCAGGGGACGCTGGACAGCAAGGGCCTGAGCGAAGCAACGCTGGACGGATTTGCGTTCAAGAGCCACGAAGTGGATGTGGATGGCGCGCTGCATCCTTCTGACAGGGGACTGATACAACGCCCCTGCTGAACGGCCATCTCCATGCCACGCAGCTTGATCTGGATGCCATCCGTGGTCTCTGGATTGCCCAGACCCAGGCATAGCAGGGACCGAAAATCTGTTCCTGTGTCTCCGCAATCTCCTGCCGTCCCGTTACCGACAGAGGCAGCAAAGACTGTCGCCACCCATCCTGTACAGACACAGGACGCAATCTGCCGTGCCTGCTGCGTCGGAGGCGTTCCGCTGGGCCCGGAGGCCATGTGCCGGCATGGGTCCAAGCGTTTGCGGACTCAGGATCTTGATCTGCACCTGACGCTGGACCGGGTTGTCTTCTACAGCCACGATTACACCAATCTTGCGACCCACCTGACAGTGTCCGACGGCCATCTGCGTCTTGACCCGATTTCGGGGCAGGGACAGGGGCTGACCTTGTCCGGTCAGGTCGATCTTGATGCCTCAACGCTGCCGGTCACGGCACATTTCACGTTCCAACCTCTGGTGCTGCCCGTCGGATTGCTGGAGGACAGCCTGAAGCTGCCTCTGCTGCTTCAGGGGCCGGTTCAGGTTGCAGGGGATGTCAGGGGGCAGGGTGAAACGCTGGAGACACTTCGTCAGTCCCTGACCGGCCATCTGGGAGTTTCCATGGTGGACGGAAAGGTGGACAGCCAGATTCTGGGACGGATTGCTGGGTCAGGAGCAGGTTCTCTGCTGGGCAGCGGTGCGCGCCCGCTCCGCTGTCTCGGGCTGCACATGACGTTTGCGGAAGATGTCGCCACGTTGGATACAATCGGTCTGCAATCGGGGCGCTTTTCGACGCAGGGACATGGCGAGGTTCATCTCGGATCGCAGGAGATGACGCTGCATCTGGTTCCAAGCCTTGATTTCGAAGGTGCTGGAGCCTCAACGCCGGTTATCGTCACGGGAACCATTTCTGAGCCCCAGGCTCAGCAGGATCGGGATGGAAATGGGCGGTTCCAGCTGTCGATCGGGGATGGCCCGGTCGCGGATCCCTGTACATCCGCGCTAGCTGCCGCCCGCGAAGGGCAGGCGGGCCCACCTGTTTCCGAACAGCCTCATCATCATAACAAGGCAGGCGACATCCTGCGTGCATTGGGAGTCCTCCATTGAGCAGTCGCAAGCGTTTCTGGAAAAGCGTGACACTCGGGAGCAGGACGGCCTGTTCGGGCCGGAACTGGACGGTCGTTCAATCCGGTTGCCGAAAGGCACCGTATTGGCTGTTCCTTCACGGTCATTGGGGCAGGCGCTGGTCGCCGAATGGAGTCGTATCCCGGACAATGAGGCATTCACGCCAGAGCAACTGCCTCTGACCCGCATCGCAGGCACCATTGATCGAACGGATTCGTCCCGATCTGGTTGAGGCCCGGGAGACCCTGCTCCGGCATGGACTCGATGATGGGCTCTGCTATCGCAAAGAGAAGCCCGACTCGACCGTAGAGCGTGTTTTGGAATGGCTCGCCAAGGAAGGCATCCGACCAATTGTTACAGACGGTCTTATGCCGATCACGCAATCAGGTGATTACATTACTGGGCTGGAGCGCCTTCTGGCTCAACAGAATGAGGCCGAACTGGCGGTGCTGGGCGTACTGACGCAGAGTTTTGGAAGTCTTCTTCTGGCCCTGGCTCTTGTTTCGGGGGACGATCAGCAGAGAGGCGGCCATCTCCGTTGCTAACGCCGATGAGCGCCGGCAGCTTGAAGTCTGGGGCCGGGACGATGAGCTGTTCCGCGTCATGATGACACGGGAGCAGGATACGACTGAGGCCCAGACGTTTCTTGGTTTTGCACGAGAGGGTTGAATTTTTCGTGTGAGGCATGATGTTGCCATATTCGGGGCGCATCTGGCGCTGTGACAGAACGAGATGATTAGTGACTGGCTTCTGAGGGAAGTTATGACGCAATTTTCCGATCTGTCCTGTAACGTCAGAGTCGAGGAAGATATGTCGGTATCCGTCAGTCGCCCCATGCGCCACATGGGTACACGCCTTGTAGCGAAGTGTTCTATGGGAGCATGGCTACTTTCTGGCAGCAACGCCGATTATTGTTGTTGTCTGCGCTATTCACGGCTGAGGCGCCTGTTGCCCTCGCAGTTTACTTGCCATACCTGCCATCCTGATTGTGGTGGTATGAAAAAAAAGCCCACCTCCAGAAGGACGCGGGCTCTCTCTAAAAACAGAAATAACTGAAGACGCTCAGGCGTCTCCGTTGTCCGGTACCATGATGCTGACGGCAGCGGTTGCAGCGATACCCTCTTCGCGGCCTGTGAAGCCCAGACGCTCGGATGTCGTGGCCTTCACGGAGATGCGGCTGACATTGACCTGAAGCAGTTCTGCCAGACGCTCCTGCATGGCCTGGGCATGAGGGCCGATCTTGGGGCGCTCGCCAGATCAGTGTGATGTCTGCGTTCACGAGGAAGCCACCACGGGCACGAATGCGCTCACCGGCATGGACGAGGAAACGGGCCGAATCCATGTCCTTCCACTCGTTGTCTGTCGGCGGGAAGTGGCGGCCAATGTCACCCTCAGCCAGTGCACCATAAATGGCATCACAAAGCGTGTGGATGCCGACATCGGCGTCCGAATGGCCAGCAAGGCCTTTCGTGTGCGGAATTTCAATTCCGCAGAGGATCAGCTTGCGGCCTTCCTCGAATGCGTGAACGTCGTAGCCAAGCCCGACGCGGGGCAGCAGGTTGCCGTCGATTACACCTTCAAGACGCATCAGATCCTCCGCAACTGTCCAGTTTGATATTGTTGTCCGATCCCTGAACGATCGCGACCGGATGGCCACCCTGCTCCAGCAGGGCTGCATCGTCGGTGCGGGCATCGCGGTGGGTGCGATGCAGGTCGAGCAGGGTCGGGAAATGGAAGCCCTGCGGCGTCTGCGCGCGCCACAGGTTTTCGCGCGGGACCGTGTTCGATGATGATGCCGTCCCGGACTTTCTTGATGGTATCGCTGACCGCCACGGCGGGAATGACGCCTGCATGGGTTCTTCAGCGCCTCAATGACGTTCTGAAACCACTTCTGCCGGGACGCAGGGACGGGCCGCCATCATGAACCAGCACAAGATCCGGTGTTCCAGCAGGTTAGCGAGTGTTTCCAGCCCGTTTCGCACGCTGTCGTGACGTTCTGCGCCGCCCGCAACCGGGGGGAGAACATTCAGCCCGGCAAGGCTCTCAGCCAGCAGGGGGTCGTCTCCAACCGGCAAAAGCACATCCACATGTGGCAGGAGAGCTTCTGCAGCGCGGCGGATGACGGGTTTGCCCCGTAGCATCCGGAACTGCTTGCTGGAACCTTCACCCTCGGGTGAAGCGGCGGCAAATCGCCGACCACGACCGGCGGCGAGAAGAAGGGCGGCGATACGCATGGGCGCAGGAATGGGCCGTGGGGGCTGAAACGGTCAAGCCCGCGCGTCAGGCCGCATCAGTGAAGAAGTCCTTCGCCATGGGGGCCTGTCGAGGCTGTAATGTGGGAATCTGTACGTCGAAACGCTGCCCGGAGACGGGTTCAAGCATATGATATCGTGCCCCGCATGAAGCCACCCGGCGTTGTGAGCATGGCACTGACGTGTAGTCGAACTGGTCTTTCGCCGGAATGATAGGCTGTTCTCCAACGACGCCATCGCCATGACGTGTTCATACGCCCCAAGCCATCCACGATTTCCCAACTGCGGGAAATGAGCTGGAAGGTCTCCTTCCGGCCATTTTCGATGCAAATATGGTAGGCCCCACGCAAAGCGGTGGTCTTCCGGATGGGATTGGTCGTCCAGCCAGAACGTCCGGACCGTGACGGTCACGTCGTCTGTTATCTGGCTGAAACGGGGCGCATTATCCATGGCTTCGGCCAGCGCCGTTTCCCGGGTCCGACAGGAGGTGAGGGTGGGATGACTTGTCAGGCATGAGGCCATTCTAATGTCATCCCGCATTTTTGTCAGGAAACTTATTTGCAGCGTGAGCCGCGGCAGCACCGGCCGTGACGTCTGCATCAGATCAACTGCGTCTTCAAGCCCGACGGACAGACGGATCACGCCATCCGTAATGCCCAGACGTGCGCGTTCTTCTTCACTGACGCGCATATGGGTCGTCGTGGCTGGATGCGTCGCGAGGCTGCGGGCATCACCAAGATTGTTGGAAATCGCAATCAGACCGAAAGCGTTGAGGCAGGCAAAGGCCCCGGCCTTGCCGTTTTCGACCTCAAAGGCCACCAGAGAGCCACCATTGTTCATCTGCTTTTGGGCAAGGTCATGCTGCGGATGGTCGGTACGACCCGGATAACGGACGTTTACGACGCCCGGAAGTGCTGCCAGCGCATCGGCCACGGCAGCCGCATTGCGCGCCATGGCTTTCGGTCCGAAGCTTGAGGGTTTCGAGGGCCCTTGAGAAGCACCCCAGGCATTGAACGGAGACAGGGCGTTACCTGTGTTGCGGGTGAACGGCTGGAGCGTCTCCTTGATCCATTTGTCGTTGCCCAGAACGGCACCGCCCAGAACACGTCCCTGACCGTCAATATGCTTGGTACAGGAATACAGTATAAACGTCTGCTCCCAGCTTGAGCGGGGACTGACCGATCGGGGAGGCGAAGACGTTGTCCACCATCAGCAGGGCACCCGCCTTGTGGGCAAGGTCCGCAATACGCTGGATATCGAGAACATCCAGCATCGGGTTGGACGGGCTTTCGATCAGAACGGCGGCGGTTGGGCGCGAAAGTGCCTTTTCCCAGGCGTCGTAATCGTCGCCATCGACCAGTTCGGTCTCGATGCCGTAGCGCGGCAGAAGTACCGTGACGATCCAGTAGCAGGAGCCAAAGATCGCGCGAGAGGCAACGACGCGCTCACCGGTTTTGACATGCGCCAGCAGAGCTGACGAGACGGCACCCATGCCTGTAGACGTGGCGATACAGGCGTCTGCACCTTCCAGAAGCGCAAGGCGTTCCTGAAGTGTGTCCACCGTCGGATTGCCGAAACGCGAATACTGGAAATGCTCGACATCGCCCGTGAAAGTGGCGGCAGCCTGCTCGGCGCTGTCATAAACGAAGCCGGATGTCAGAAAGAGCGCTTCGGACGTTTCACCGAATTCAGTGCGGTTCGGGGCGTCGTGCAGGAGACGCGTGGCTGTGCGCCAGTTTTTCTGAAGACATAAGATCAGTCCCTCCAAAGGTTTTCACCGCTTAGGTGAAAAGCATGTGGCGGGCCGTGGAAGTCCTGGGGAAACCGTAGGTGGAAAACCGCAGGGCCTCTTTAGCGCAATTATTTATCCTCGCCGCAAGCCGGCCGCTCAAATCACGAGGGCCAAACGGTCTTTAGGGCCGCCTGACGGGCAAGACTATGAAACGAGGAGTGGTTTTGCGTCAACACCCCTCGGCATGGATTGCAGAGGGGCGGAGGGGAGGATATAAGCGACGACATTGCGGGTGTAGTTCAATGGTAGAACGGCAGCTTCCCAAGCTGCATACGAGGGTTCGATTCCCTTCACCCGCTCCAGATTTCCCTGAAAAATTGTCAGTTCGGTCCGTTTCATCTTGGGCATGGGTGGTGCACTCAGCGTGTCCTGATACTCGTTGCCGTCCCAGATCCAACTTGTCATTTTTGCCGACCAGCAGGTCATGCATGCCTTTATGGCGCGTCGGGAGAACGGAAATATCCACGTTCATGAAAATCCAGAACGGTGTTTCCAGCTATCGTTATGGCGCAGATAGACAGACGTCGTGCAGCCTGCAGACCCGCAGAGGCGGGCTGACTGAAGCTGAATCGAACAGGGCTTCGTCATTCTTGCCAGACGACAGGGCGCAGAGCCGACCAGCACAACCGGGTGGTCGTGTATGCTTGGCGGCATCTTCCAAATCATCGGAATTCAGCTTGCGGGCATTATATCAAGCTGTTGCCAGGGTGGGCGGACAGAATGACGGGGGCTGGGCCTGCCAGCGCAGCAGAAGAGTGCTGCGTATGGTGCTTTGTCCGATGATGCGTTGTCGCGGCGCTTACCGTGGCGGCAATCGCGAGGGAGGAGACTGCCAGCAGCGCCAGATGGCGAGGCCGGGTGCCGGGAAAGAATCTGCTGGATCGTCATAATATGATTCTTAACACGGAATACGCCGGACGATCCATGACAGATTCCCAGCTTTGAAAGATTCGAACGTTATTCGTGTCGAAGCGTGATGACCAGAACGTCCCGATAGGCTGGCTCGTTGGGGTTCTGCGGTGTGACAGCCGTGACGCCGTGATAAACGCGATGATCATCCACAATGGCGGCGTCGAGCGGTTTGGTCAGGGTGAAAGACCCCAGAAGGTCCTTTCTGGTTGTCATGAATGGTCGTCACGCCCTGTTCGACATGTGCCGTCCCGATCATCAGAACCAGAACCCAGTCAACCCGTCACGGTGCATCCCTTCCGGAGTTGGGCGCCCTTCGCTGTCAGGATTGGCTTCGATGCGGAACTGGTGAACCTCCGTGTGCCCGGTCTCCGGCTTTTCCTGGCAAGGCGTCAGGGCATCGGCGAATCGGCTAATAGTCCGGATCGCGGCAAGCATTGCGGGGTGAGAAGCGATATTGTCTTCAATCGCACCAAACCAGCGCTCGATCCCGCCATTCAGCAGGTTGTGATCCCGGCTCTGATAGTGGCGGCTGGTGGGGCTTGCGGGTAATGAGACCATTATTGACGGAAAACGTCGCATAACGTCGACGCCGGTAACGTCCCCCATCAGCCATGTAAAGATCAAGGCCAAGATCGTTCCAGCTTGAGGCAAACGTACCCATTCCGTCAGACCCTCATGTTCAAAGAAGCGGACGCATCGTGTCCGCTTGCAGGAACTTGAAACCTTTTTTCAGAAAGAATGGTTTCGACCCGCTGCACGGTCTGGTCGAAGGCTGAAGGCAGAGGTGTGTCGGTCATGTCTGCTCACTTTGGTGATGCCATGCCCGACGCTCACATCTGTCGGGCAGTTCAGGCTCCGAGGTCTGGTTTGACGGGCGAGAAGATGTTCCCGAACCGTCGTGACGCTGTTTTTGCCAAGCCTACGATACCAGCCTGAATGCTGGCGGTACAGGTCCTTCATGGATCAGACGGGCAAAAAGACCGGATAGCAAGCCAACCGCCAAAGCTGCGGTTGGCATCCAGCCATACCCCAGCCATTGTAATCACCAAGTGCCACGACAGCGCCGCGATCATTGTAAACGAACGGAGCAGGTGTCTGTCCGGCAATAATCTGTGGTAGTACACGACCGATATACTGGCCCTGCTGACGGGCTGCCTGTGCTGTAGGAGCGACGGGAGCCGCATCAATGCGGGCACAGTCTCCAATAGCAAAAATCTTGGGGTCTTCGGTGGTCTGGAGGGTCTGGGTCACGCCAAGCTGTCCTGCACGACCACGCTCAAGTCCATCGAAACAGCGTTGTTGCATCAGAAGCGCGAACACCGGCTGCCCAGATGCGGAGCGTTGCAGGAATCTGCTCGCCCGATTTCAGGTTGAAGCCGTTTTCATCCGCTCCAACGACCATCGCTCCCGTGCGAACGGAAATGCCCAGCTTTTCCAGTTGTGCCGCAGCCGCTTCGGAGACGGCTTCAGGAAAGGCCGGAAGAATACGCGGGCCGGTTTCGATCAGAACGGCATCCAGTCCGTTCTTGCGAACAGAGACGCCCAAACCAGGAGCTTCATCAATGGCTTTGCAGAGCTCAGCAGCAAGCTGCACGCCTGTAGCGCCACCACCGACAATACCGAGGCTCAGTTTCTGACCGGCTGCGCGGGCTGTCTGGAGCGCCTTGCGGAACTCGGAATACAGTGTGTCCGCGTCATTGAGGCTATCGATGAAACGGCAATGCTCGACAATTCCGGGAATACCAAAAATCGTTGGCGCGCGATCCAAGGGCTACGACAAGATAATCATATGGGAGAGTCGAGCCGTTCTCGAGCGTGACCGTCTGGGCTGTGCGATCAACGGCTGTGGGAACGCTCTGAACGAAGTTGAAACCGAATTTTGCGGCAGTTTTCCGTAAAGGGAATGCAGTTGCCGTCGTGCTGCATCGTGCCGGCTGCAAATTCATGCAGGGAGGGCTTCCAGTAATGAACCGGGCTGCGATCAACGAGTGTCAGGGAAATGTTTGCTGCGGCGACCAAGGGCCGTCGCGGCCTCCAGACCTCCGACTCCGCCACCGAGAACAACGACACGAGTTGCAGCAGACATGGACAGTTTCCTCTTACCGGGCGCCCGCCAATTGGGCCGATCACGGTGCTAACGGGAGCGGAAGGGCTGCACAAGCCCTGCTCCCGCTCTCGTGTTGAGCGTTTTAGCTGCGATAGGACCCGTTGATGTCGATGTAGCCATGCGTGAGGTCACAGGTCCACACGCGGGGCCTGTCCGTCACCCAGTCCGAGATCGACGGTGATTTCGATATCCTGACCCTTCATGTGAGCTACAACAGGGGCTTCATCGTAGTTTTCGACAACGCCACCTTCACGCGCGATCCAGGTGCCGCCCATGGCGACAGAGAGGCGGTCCCGATCTGCGGGTTCGCCGCTTTTGCCTACAGCCATCACCACGCGGCCCCAATTTGCGTCTTCGCCAGCGATGGCCGTTTTGACCAGAGGCGAGTTGGCAATCGAAAGGGCGATGCGGTGGGCGGACACCATCGGAGTCAGCCCCTGGTGACATTCCACCCGGATCTGCTTCGTTGCGCCTTCGCCATCACGGACGACGAGAATGGCAAGCTCCAGAAGCAGGTCGTTCAGGGCTTCGGTAAATTCGGCGAGAGCGGGATCATGCGGGCTGGTCACAGGTTCGTTGTCTGCAAGGCCCGTAGCGAACAACACCAGCATGTCGGACGTGGACGTATCCGAATCGACCGTGATGGCGTTGAAGCTCTTGGACAAACCGCTGGACAGCAGGGACTGGAGAATGTTGTGCGGGATTTTGGCGTCCGTTGCGACGTAGCCAGCATCGTGGGCCATGTCTGGGGCGACCATGCCGGAGCCCTTGGCGATGCCCTGAAGGCGAACGGGTGTGCCGTTTGATGGTTACGTCACGGCGGGCAGCTTTGGGAAAGGTGTCCGTCGTCATGATGGCGCGGGCAGCCTGTTCCCAGTTGTTCTCGTCCAGTCCAGCCTGAGCGCGGGAAGGGCGTCAATAATGCGCTACTGGGAAGTTTCTCGCCAATAACGCCTGTTGAGGCGAGGAACACATCCTGCGGTGGGCAATCGAACATGGCGCTGACAGCAATCAGCGCAGTCTTCACAGGCCTGAATGCCTGCGCGTCCGGTGAAGACATTGGCGTTTCCGGCGTTGACCAGAAGAGCGCGGGCATAGGGGGTTGTCTGGGCCTGACTGGCAACCACAGGATGGTGCGCCAGGGCAGGCGTTACGCGTGTAAACGCCTGCAACAACCGTGCCGGGGGGCAAATTCCGCCAGCATCAGGTCCGTTCGGCCCTGATAGCGGGACGCCCGCGGCAACGGCGGAAAGCCGTACGCCAGCAACCGTTGAAAGGTCCGGAAGGGGACGGGACAGCGGAGACACGGCGATCGGCTTTCCCATGGTCTTACTTCTTGGCTGGAGCTGCAGCCGGGGCATCAGCGACCGGCTTGCCCTGTGCGTCGAAGTGAAACAACCTTCACCTGAGATTCAGCCTGCTGAACGATCTGGCGAACCTTGTCACGGATCATTTCCTGACGAACCTGATCGTGGATCTGGTCGAAGCTCGGGATCGGAGCGGTCCGCGTGCCCAGAACCTGGATCACGTGGTAGCCATATTGCGTGTGAACCGGCGTCTGGGAGATCGTGTTCGGCTTCATGGCGAACGCGGCTTCAGAGAAAGCCGGCAGCATGTCACCCTTCTTGAAACCAGCCAAGATCGCCACCGTTTGCACCAGCGGAACCCTTGTCCTTGGACAGCTGGCCAGCAAGCTTCGCAAAGTCAGCGCCCTTGTTGAGCTGGGCAATGATGTCCTTTGGCCTGTGCTTCCGTCTCCACGAGGATGTGGCGAGCGTGAACTTCCTGCTCAGGCTTCTGGTTGGCATAGTGCGTCTGGTAGTAGTCGTGCAGGAGCCGCATCGGTCACGAGCGGAGCGACCGTTCCTTCCAGATAGGCATTCTGGCAGGGG
>JAPNUC010000069.1:0-37965 GCA_028554685.1 Agrotis ipsilon | reverse complement strand
TCCAATTTCGTGACCGAGCAGATTTCAACACGGACCCCTAAACAAGGCGCTGTGGAGCGCTTGCGCCACCTTCGTGTGGCTGGCAATGTCAGCCCCGACACTTATAGGGATCCGTGCTGACCATGCTGTTCTGAAATACATCTCCGATGTGTGGCAGGAACCATTATGACGGCTACAAGAAGGAGTATGGCGACATCCTGATCTGCTCGAAGCCATGATGGCGCCAGGAACGCTTTTGTTCTGCCAAAGGCTGCCAGATTTCATAACCCTCTACAAAGCGAGCAACGCACCCGGCAATGGTGAGGCGGATCGACACAGGCCCTGCCACGCACTTGAATCAGCCACGCCACCAAACTGAAGGACGCAGGCAAGAGCGTCTTCCAGGAATCGCTCTTCAACTCCGACAAAGCTTGGCGATGCGAAGCAGAAGAACACATCCTGCGCCCATATGCTGGAAGATTTTCCACGCCGGACCTGAAACCTGCGTCCTTCCGCGTGGGCAATATCGAGTGATCGGCAAATGGCTCTGAATTCCTGATCAAGAATTTTGCGCAAGCGGTGGGCAAAAAGCAGGCGCGTCTCTACACCCCGCCGTAAGTCAGTGAACTGCTGGCCCGCCTGCTGGACCGCAGCCGGTGCGCTAGATACTGTGACCCGGCCTGTGGTTCGGGACCTCCCTGCTCATGAAATGCGGCCAGCAGGTGACGCACGACCCGCGAGGCAGCAAGGATACGCCTGTTGGGCCGGAAGCCATTGGCTCGGAACACCCCCCCCCCCCCACCCCCCCCCCCCCCCCCCCTCCCTCCCCCCCCCCCATGGTCCTTTGCCAAGATGAACCATGTTCCTGCATGGAGGGACAACCACGCATTGAGTGGGGCGAACCACCGCAACCCCAAGCTGCTCGATTGACAAAAACCACCTCCTGCGCTTTGACGTGGTGACGGCCATCCGCCCTTCAGCCTCGACAATGGGGGCATGAAGACGCAGGCGGAAAGACGTTGCATCATCGCTTTGCCCGGGGGTGCCGCCCAAGACCAAGGGCGATTACGCTTGATACTGCACATGACGCCCCTTAAAGACCGCACCGCCTGCATGGGGGTTGGTTGCCGCATGGCGTGCTGTTCCGGGGCAGTTCGAAGGCAAAAATTCGCCAGACAGTGATTGAGGCAAAACCCTGCTGGACCGCCGTGATCGGCCTGCCGGAAAAAGCTGTTCTTCGGGACGGGGATTCCCGCCGCCATCCTGATCTTCCGCAAGGACCGCAAGACGAAGGACGTGCGGTTCATTGACGCCAGCCGCGGAGTTCAGGGCGGGCAAGAACCAGAACGTGCTGACCGAAGAGAACATCACGAAGATTGTGGACCACCTACCGTGCCCGCAAGGACGTGGACAAATACGCCCACCTCGCCACGCCGGACGAGATCAGGGAGAACGAACTACAACCTGAACATTCCCACGTTATGGTCGATACGTTTGAGGAAGAAGAGGAGATTGACCTGAACGTCGTGCGCAAGGAACGGGCGGAGATCAAGACGGAACTGGCTAAGCTGGAAGCACAGATGGGACGCTTATCTGAAGGAGCTGGGTTATGCTTCCTGAGGGGTGGAGATACACGGAAGTTCAAGAAGTAGCGAAAGTTGTTCGCGGTGCAAGCCCTCGACCACAAGGAGATCCTCGTTTCTACGGTGGAGATGGTACCGCGTTTAATGGTCGCTGGATGTAAACGCGTGATGGGAAATTTGTATCACCCAAGATTGATTTTTTAACGGAAGAAGGGAGCAAAACGTAGCCGTCCAATGCCTAAAGGCACGCTCACCATAGTGTGCAGCGGGTTGTGTGGCATCCCGTCAATTCTTGCGGTCGATGCCTGCATACACGAGGGTTTCTTAGCTCTTGAAGATGTAAAAAAAGACCTTCTAATCGATTATGGATATTATGTTTTTTCCAATATGCAGAAGGATTTTGATACATCCGCAACGCATGGTGGAATATTTACTAATTTAACAACGACCATCTTAAAAGAGTTTGTATTCCCTCTCCCCCCTCTTCCCGAACAGAAGAAGATCGCGGCGATCCTCTCGACGTGGGATCGTGCGATTGAGGGGACGGAGAAGCTTCTGGCAACAGCCAGCAGCAGAAAAAAGCCCTCATGCAGCAACTCCTCACAGGCAAAAAACGCCTGCCGGGGTTCACGGGGGAGTGGAGAAATACTTCCCTCTATGAAATCTGCATACTGAATCCGAAATCGCCCCATATAGACGAATCTACAAATATTTCTTTTATCCCAATGGACGGGGTATCAAATGACGCAAGAATTTGTGACGTAACGACACGCGCCTTCAAGAAAGAAAATAATGGGTTCTCATATTTTCAGGAGAAAGACGTTCTTGTTGCGAAAATTACACCATGCTTTGAGAATGGGAAGGGTGCTACCTAAATACACTACCAACACAACATGGTTTTTGGCAGCACTGAATTTCATGTTTTACGCGCAACATCCGATACAGATGGGAAATTCATTTATTATATCACCACCTCTGAGCGTTTTCGCATTCCTCGGCGAAATGAATATGCAAGGGTCCGCCGGACAAAAACGTGTTCCCAAGGATTTTATAGAACGTTTTTCTGTGACACCTCCCCCCCCTCCCTGAACAGAAAGCCCATCGCCGCTGTCCTGAGCACAGCGGACGCCGAAATCACAGCCCTTGAAAATCTGACCTCTCGCCCTGCGTCAGGAGAAGAAAGCCCTGATGCAGCAGCTTCTGACCCGGCAAACGCCGCGTGACGGTCGATTAAGATATTCAGCACACAGGATAGTTGAACACCATGGGCTCCCGCCCCGAAATTTCAGGAAGAAATACAGCGCCAAACTCCCAGCACTCGCCTTGCTCAGCACCCTCGGCTGGTGGTTTCTGCCCCATCCGAGGCGCTGGCGTTTGCGGGGCGGCAAACAGGACGCCGTAGTGCTGGACTCACTCCTGCGGGGCGGAACTGAAAAAACGCCGCTTCACATTTGGAAGGCAGGACCACGCCCTGTCCGATCAGGCCATTGATGCGCTGGTGTCGCACGTCACGCATCCGGACTTTGTCTCCGGCCTGCGCGATTGCCAATGACAAAGATGACCCACGCATCTGCTGGTTCGGCATTGCCATGACCCAGTTTATCAACGGGCGCAAGGCCACCCGACCATTTGCCCTGATCGACTGGCAGAACCCGGAGAACAACAGCTTTACCTTCACCGCAAGAATACAGCGTTCTGCGTAACGATCTGACGCAGACGCGCAGGCCGGATATTGTGTGCTTCGTCAATGGTATTCCACTGGCGGTGATCGAGGCCAAGCGCCCCGATGGTCAGCCGGGCAAAGGCCCGACCGTGGAGGCCGGGATTTCCCAGAGCATCCGCAACCAGAACAAGGACGAAATTCCGCAGCTTTTTGCCTACAGCCAGCTTTCTGCTCTCCATCAACCGGGCATGACGGGCGCTATGGCACCTGCGGCACCCCCAAGAAGTTCTGGGCAAGCTGGAAAGAAGAAGACATTCCCGAAAGCCAGATTGAAGCGCTCAAGAACACGCCACCTCTCGTCAGCCCAGAAGACGCACTGTTTGCCGAGCGAAAACCGTCTGACCGCGCGTGGTTCGAGGAATGGGCCCTCCCGGCCGCTGCATGTCACGGATCAGGACCGTCTGCTGATCGGCCTGCTCTCCCCCCCAGCGCCTGTTGGACATGGCGCGGTTTTTCACGCTGGTCGACGCCAAGGCGGGGGCAAGATCGTGGCCCGCTATCAGCAGGTTTTTGGTATCAAACGCCTGCTGGAGCGGATCAAATCCCGCCGCAGCGATGGCGGACGTGAGGGCGGTGTCGTCTTGCACACCACGGGGTCCGGCAAGTCTTTCACCCATGGTGTTCCCTCAGCCGCGCCCTCTTCTGGATGACGACCTCAAGCAGTGCCGTATTCTGGTGGTCACGGATCGCAAGGATCTGGAACGCCAGTTGAGCACCACCTTCTCCACTGGCGGCGAACTGGCGGACAAGAAGGACAAGGAGGAAGCCCTCGCGACCTCTGGCCGCCGTCTGGCGCAGCAGATCGGGCATGGCCAGGAACGCATCATCTTCTCGCTCATCAACAAGTTCCATACTGCACCACCCTCTGCCTGAATGTCATAATGACAGTTTCGGATATCATCGTGGCTGGTGGATGAAGGCCATCGCAGTCAGGGCGGTGAAAACCATGCCCGCATGAAGCACGCTTTGCCCAATGCCGCCTTCATTGCCTTTACCCGGCACGCCGCTGCTCAAGGGCAGTGAAACCACCAGCCGGTTTGGCAGGATCATCCACTCTTACACCATGCAGCAGGCTGTCTCGGACGGTACGGTGACGCCCCTGCTCTATGAAGAGCGCAAGCCGATCTGGACGTGAATGACCGCGCCATTGATGCCTGGTTCGAACGCATCACGCAGGGACTGACCGAAGAACAGGTCACGGACCTCAAGAAGCGCTTTGCCCGCGCCAATCAGGTGTACAAGGCGGATGAACCGCATACCGGCTGATTGCCATGGATATGGCGACGCATTTTGACAGCAACATCGACAACGGCCTCAAGGGTATGCTGGCCTGTGACAGCAAACTCTCCGCCATCCGTTACAAGCAGTATCTGGATGAGGTGGTCTGTTCGAGAGCGCCATCGTCATGAGCCCCGCCCGATACACGGGAAGGCCACACGGAAGTGGATGAGCGCAAACAGCCCGAAATTCAGGACTGGTGGAAGGACAATGTCGGCAGCCAGAGCGAGGACGACTACACGCGCGGCGTCATCGAGCGCTTCGAGAAGGACCCGGACCTCAAACTGATTATCGTGGTCGACAAACTTCTGACCGGCTTTGATGAACCAAGAATGCGGTGCTCTATATCGACAAGCCGCTGAAGCAGCAACAATCTGCTTCAGGCCATTGCCCGCCGGTGAACCGGTTGCATGACCAGAAGACGCACGGGCTGCTTGATCGACTATCGCGGCATTCTGGCGGAGCTGGACACCACACTTGCCCGCTATGACGAACTGGCCGCCGAAAATGTCGGCGGGTATGACCCGAAAGACATTGCCGGGCTGTATAGCCAGATGAGCACGGAATACCGCGAACTCCCGGCCCTGCACAAAGCGCTCTGGGCCATTTTTGACAGTGTGAAGAACAAAGAGCGACCTCCAGCAGCTTCGTGCCGTACTCATGCCCCGCATGGTGGAGGAGCACGGCCAGATGGTGGACGTGAACCTCAAACGCCGGGATGACTTCTATGAGGCACTGACAAATTTGCGGCCTGTCTGAGGTGGCGCTGCAATCCGTGGCATTTTTTTGAAGACACCAGCTTTACGGAAAAAGACCGCGCCACCTACAAGGAGACGCTGAAGCAGCTCACCAGCCTGCGTCAGATCGTGCTGCAGGATACCGGTGAAACCGTGGACTTTGACCAGTATGCCGAGCAGGTGATAGAAGCTGCTGGACCGGCATGTGGCGGGGGTGAAAGTCCATGACTCCCAGGGGCTCTATGCCGTGGGCAAAATGGGTCAGAAGCCCGAAGACAACCAGCCGGAGACCTGGAGCGAGGAGAAAACCCGCAACGAGACGGATCTGATCCGCACCCGTGTGACGAAAATGATCGACCACGAGATGCAGGATGACCCGTATGCGAGGAGGCCTTCTCGGCCCTGCTGCGCAAGGTGATTGAAGAAGCTGAGAGCCTGTTCGACCATCCCCTCAAGCAGTTCATGCTGTTTCAGGAGTTTGAGGAACAGGTGGCCAACCGCAAACTGGAGAACATCCCCTCTGTTTTTGACGGGCACCGGCATGCGCAGGCCTATTATTGGCGTGTTCCTGAAACCACTCGCAGCCATTTTCAACCATAAGCAGACGGATGAGGAGAACCAGCGCTGGATTGATCTGGCGTTCGAGGATTGACCCAAATCGTGGACAAGGCGGTGCGGGAAAATTTCGCTCAGCCGTCCGGATATGGAAAAAAGCGGTCAAGAAAGAACTGCTGCCGCTTCTATTCAGCACGGGCCAGAAAGCGGGCTTTGGCGTGGACAAGGCGCAGGAGATTATTGAACAGGTCATCCAGATCATGCGGGCTGGGGCCTGCTGATACCCTACGCGGCTGAGCATGGAGAAACCCCTTTCTCGCGTTCTGACCTATGGCGGTGAACAGATCCGCGTGAACCTGATCCCGCGTCCCCGCCCCGGCACGACATTGCGCATCAAGGTGCATCCTGACCTGACTGTGCAGGTGGTTGTTTCCCGAAGGTACACAGAGGCTGATCTGGACAAGGCGCTACACCAGAAGACCCGCTGGATCTGGCAGAAAACTGCGGGACTTTTCGGGCGGTGCAGGAACATGCCACGCCGCGCGCCTATGTCAGTGGGGGAAAGCCACTTCTATCTGGGGCGGCGGCATCTGCTGAAAGTGCATCACCAGCCCGATGCGCCAGAGACCGTGCGGATGTTGCGTGGGGCGGCTGGAAGTTTCCGTGCAGGGAACGTCAAGCTCTGCGGATTCAGAAGATGCTGGAACTCTGGTATTTCGCGAGGGCGCAGGACGGTTTCGGACACGTCTGGACGCTCTTCTCCCCAACAACATTGTGGGTCAGCACGTCCCCCAGCCCCTGAAACTTCAGGTGATGCAGACCCATGGGGAAACTGCTCACCGGGCGGGACCATCACGCTGAACCCTCATCTGGTCAAAGTCCCGCGTGACTGCATTGATTACGTGATCCTGCATGAACTGTGCCACCTGAAGGAGCACAATCATGGCCCCAGCCTTCTGGTCACTTCTGGAGCGCGTGATGCCGGACTGGCAGCGCCGTAAGGCACGGCTGGACGGGATGGCGGAAATGATGCTGCAAAAATAGCGCTCTTTGACCGCAATGGGGGGCAAACGGAATGTCTTGCTTCCGGACAAAAGATGCAGAAAGCCGCCAGTTAATTCCACAGTTTCAAAGACGCCCCTAACAGATTTCGTCTCCCACCCCGAAGCCAGAAAAGCGCGGATCCAAAAAATCTGACATCTGTTCATCGTAGTTTACTCACGAAATATCTAAGATGATCTGCAATAAAACTGGTACAAATAATAGCTGTGATCGTAATCAGGACGAAGATTCAGGATGAGTTCCTGCCCTGCATCTGTGCGGCTTCCTGGACAGTTCTGGTCTGAGCTGTTCTTTTCAGAAACTGGTCCGCCAGACCCTGATCTATCAGAACAGGCAGTCTTTCCTTCGCTGTCCGCACAAGTTCAAGCGGGTCATAGGCTGCCCAACTGGCACGATCCGGACCCAGATAAGCATGAATGCTTTTTCACCCCATGGTACCTGCGTTGGCGCCACAATGGGTGAAAAGGCTGACACAGAACGATAGCGGCCAGGATTACGCAGCGCGATCATGATGGGCGCCAAATCCACCCATCGAATGTCCCGCAATGCCTCGCTGCTGCGGTAACGGAAAGCTCGCCTCAATCAGCGCAGGAAGTTCCGTGACGACGTAATCATACATCCGATAATGCGCAGCCCACGGCTCCTGCGTCGCATTGAGGTAAAATCCGGCACCCCTGTCCAAGATCGTACGCATCGTCATCAGCCACACCCACGCCCCGTGGACTGGTATCCGACGCGACAATGGCGATGCCCGTTCTGCGGCCCACGCGTTGCGCGCCAGCCTTGCCAATGAAATTCTGCTCCTACATGTCAGACCGGAGAGCCAGTAAAGAACGGGAACCTTTTCAGTTTTTGCCTGCGGCGGCAGGTAGATCGCGAAGTTTGCTTCCACACCCAACGACACGGACTTGTGTCGCCAGACTTCCTGCACACCCCCAAAAGAGGCGTTGTGTTTCCTTGCGTTCCATGGCTCTCACTGCCTTTTGCGCATGTCAGTTACCGTCCGTGAAGGTATAACTGCAGGATCTTGTTCCCTGCCGGATCCCGGAGATAGGCAGCGTAAGCGCCCGGTAAGTGGCTTCGCGGGCCGGGTTGCGCCTTCATCGGTTTCCCCCATTGGGCAAGACCTGCGGCATGAAAAGCCTCCACTTCGGCGGGTTGTCGCTGCTGGCAAAACCGATGGTGACACCGTTGCTTGAGGGCGTCTTCACCGTTGCCTGGACGTGCAATGATGAAGGCTGGCTTTTCGCGGCCATACAGAATCCACCCATGCCCGAACGGCCCCAGGTTTTTTTATGCCCAGAGCCGCAAGCGCGGCGTCATAGAATTTCGCGGATACCGCAGTATCCACTGCCCCAAGAAGAAAAACGTGAGAGAAAAACACCGTCACCGGAAATAACTGCCATGATCGTTCTCCTTGTAATTTCCAAACCATTGGAAATGATGTTGCGCGGTGAGACGCAGACCTTAGAAATGAATGACGGAACGGATGGATTTTCCTTCTGCATCAGATCGAAGGCCGTATTGATGTCTTCGAGCGGCCATGGTGTGGGTTACGAAAGGCGCAAGTTCGATATCGCCACGCATGGCATCTTCGACCATGCCGGGAAGCTGGCTGCGTCCCTTGACCCCACCGAAAGCCGAGCCGCGCCACGAACGCCCCGTCACAAGCTGGAAGGGACGGGTCGAAATTTCCTGACCGGCCCCTGCCACCCCCGATGACGATCGACTGCCCCCCACCCACGATGCGCGGCTTCTAACGCCGCGCGCATGACGTTGACGTTTCCGATACATTCAAATGTATGATCAATACCCCAGCCGGTCATTTCCACAAGAACCTGCTGAATCGGTTTGTCATAATCCTTGGGGTTGAGGAATTCCGTGGCGCCGAATGCTTTGGCAAGTTCAAAACTTTTCCGGGTTGGTATCAATAGCGAAAATCCGGCCAGCCTTTGCCTGTCGCGCTCCCTGAATGACCGCCAGACCGATCCCGCCCAGACCGAAGACGGCAACCGTATCTCCCGGCTGCACCTTGGCCGTGTTGTGTACCGCACCAATCCCTGTGGTGACGCCACATCCCAACAGACAGACATGCCCTGGATTGGATGCGGGATTGATTTTTGCCAGAGAAACCTCGGCGACAACCGTGTATTCGCTGAACGTCGAACACCCCATGTAATGATGGATCGGCTGACCTTTGTAGGAGAAGCGTGTCGTGCCATCCGGCATCACACCTTTACCCTGTGTGGCGCGCACTGAAATGCAGAGATTGGTTTTTCCCGACTTACAGAACAGACATTCACCGCATTCCGCCGTGTAAAGCGGAAATGACATGGTCGCCGGGGGCAACGCTGGTTACGCCTTCTCCGACCTCGATGACAATTCCCGCGCCTTCGTGACCCAAAACGGCTGGGAACAGTTCCCTCGGGATCATCCCCTGACAGGGTAAAACGCATCAGTGTGGCACACACCCGTATGCGTGATCTGCACGAGCACCTCACCAGCACGAGGAGGCCGCTACATCGATCTCGACCATCTCAAGGGGCTTACCCGCCTCGAAAGCAAACTGCGGCCCGTGATTTCATGATTTTTTCTCCAAATAACCTATCAGCCAGCATCGAGGGCATTACCGGAGATAGGATCGAACGAGTGACACCACATTCTCGATCGAAACCACTGGCAGCATCACGATCACCGGCACACTCAACAAATTCTTCCCGCAGATGGCTTTCGAGGACACCGGCCATTAATCCGTTGATCGCTCCCCGGATAGCCGCCACCTGTTCCAGCGCATCAAGTTGCCCGCGAATACGGCGCACGCGGGTCAGAACGCGCTTTTTCTCAGCTGGTGTGTGCGGCACGAACGCTTACTCCCGAATATACTACCCTTGAGTATCCTTGTCATACTATAGGGCAGTATGACAAGGATATAAGGGCGTGCTTGTCATATGATCCGATCACAATTCCGTATCGCTGAAATTTTCATCGCAACGTCCATGGGTTGCCCGTCTGTGTCTTGGGATCATTCAAGAGGTACAATTAGTGAGATCCAGACAATCTCTGCAACGAGGCTTTAAAGCGCTGATGTCCGCTATTTGGCAAACAACCTTGTGGTCCAAACGACCGACATGAAGGCGGTGGCGGAATGTCCGTTTTCAATAAAAATGTTAGACGAAGCCCCATTCGATATGATCGATAGCCCTCTCAGCTCATGTCGTGAAAACCGGCATGTTTATGCCCTGTTGATCTACGGCAAGAATGAACAGGACGATCTTACGCCAGACCAGAAGAAAGCCATGGCTTCTATGGCTGAACGCATAAAGAAATCAGATCAAGGAGGAACTTAACATGGCAGAGCAAATGAATATTGCCGATGAACTACTTACCTCCATGGAGCAGGCCGTAGGTATTGCCGAAGGAACTGTGAAGCCCGGTCGTATCTGGACGCCTCCTGAAATCAATGTTGCTGATATTCGGAAGCGAACGGGGCTTAGCCAAGTGCGTTTTGCTGCGCGATATGGTTTTAGTGCCGCCGCTGTGCGTGACTGGGAGCAGAAGCGCCGGACGCCAGAAAAGGCTGCCCGCACGTTGCTGATGCTTATCGACAAAGAACCGCAGGCGGTGGAGCGTGTGCTTGTTGGCGTGTGATGCTCTTGCCAGACTCATCTTCGCAGATACATAATGCCTGAAATGACGAAGCCCCCGGAGCGGCAAACTCCGAGGGCTTCAAAAACTCACTGTTCCAGCGGTGAGGTGGACTTGATGCAAGAGGTGATGCAACACCTCTTGCGTCCGAAGCTATATTCTAAGGATAACCGAAGCCGGTTTCAAGCCTTAGATCAGCAGGAGAGAGGAAGCCTCGCCTTTTTTGAAAGGCTTTGGTTACATGACCTCTTTTGCTTCCCAGATTTGGACACTCACACAAGGCCGTCAGATCACGGCAAAGACGCACCTTGTGCTTCAAGCGTTAGCGTCATTCGCTGGGCACCGTGGTCTCTTTCCATCGCACGAAAGCATTGCATCTCGTGCTGGTTGCTCTGTCAGAACCGTTATACGGGCCTTAGAGATCGCTTATCGTTTAGGGATAGTCGAACGGACGCGGCAACGTCAGAGGGTATCAGGGCGTATCTGTAACGGCGTGAATCGGTATCGTCTGATCATCAAGCCATTGGAGCAGGCACGTGTTGCCGCAGCCCATTTCACACAACAGCTTAAAGATGCTCTTGCCCGCAGAAAACAGGCATTTTTTTCTAAGTGCCAAAATGACAGCGAACTCAATTCTCAGAGTAATTTCTTTAATACAGAGCCGCTTTCAGCCGCCGGAATGTCACATAATGACCTGATACGATGGTGTGAAAGCATAGGATACCGGGGCAGCACCTAGTTTCCACCCCACCAACACACCAAAAACCAGCACCGTATGGCTCAGGAATAGGGAGCATGTGGCAAAGCACGGATATAAACTCGGCCCGACTTAGCCCGAACAGATGTATCGAAGGTTCGTTTAAGGTTGCTGCAAGGTTCGCGTTAAATTTGCAGGTGTATGTCTCTTTTTATGGCGTAAGAGTATCATGTTAGTTGTGGACAGGATAGGTGAAGTAGGCCTACCGCAAGCGGCCACGACTTCACGCCCTGCTTTATTCGCCTACCGGCTCAACAGGATATTGAACACATGAACACCCATTCACCCGAAAAGGCGAAACCATGAAAACGGGAAAGATTGTGGTCATCTCAAAGCTGAAAGGCGGTTCAGGTGCGACAACACTCACCCGCGAACTGGCTACGGCGGCACTAGATGCAGGGCAATCGGTTGCTATCATCGACCTTGATGCACAGGGTAGCTTAACAAATTGGTGGAACCGTAGGACAGCAGCTACCCCAGACGCAGGGCCTAAGCTCATCCAGTTATCACCCGAAAAGTTGCCTGATATGATGGAGAAGCTACGGGACAAGTTTGACCTGGTATTGATAGACACACCGCCAAGCACGCATGACGCCTTGCGGAAGATTGCCAGCAAAGCAGATATGGCCGTGATACCTACCAAACCAACGCCGGACGATTTGGACGCGGTGGGGCCGGTCATTCGTCAGCTACGCGGTGTTGTGCCTATGGCCTTCGTGATTAGTCAGATCACCAATAAGCGCAGCCCTGATGCCGTGGAAGCGACCGAACTGCTTTCTGCCAGAGCACCGGTCGTAGGTCGCACAGTCATTCGCGTTGGCTATTACAGGGCAGCAGGTGCAGGGCAATCTGGGTTCGAGACTGACAAGACGGTCAGAGAAGAAATCACTACCATCTATGATAACCTCATGGCCCTGTTAGGAGATTACCACGCATGAGCAAGCGGCCTTCCCTTGGTTCCATTGGCCTTGATCTGGACGATATAGAGGCCAAGCCCGCCAGTGGTCAGAAAGTAGCAGCCTTCCATGAGCAAGCGCTTACACAGCCGCCACAGGATAAACCAGGGGCTTATGTCAAAGACAAAGCGGTGAATATGACGGTCTATCTCTTGCCGCATGACCACAAGCGACTGAAACAGCTTGCCGTTGAGCATGATACTACCATTCAAGCGTTAGTCATGGATGGGCTGGATGTGATCTTAAAGGACAACGGGCAGGAACCGCTCACCCGCTGGAAAACTAGACGTAAGCCGAGAGGGTGAACACCTTATAAGCTGGTCAGCGTTTCACCCGTTCAAGTTTTCGGGTGAATGGGTGTTAAGTCGACTGTCAGCATTGCATACTTTTCCGGACACTTCCGGCCTTGGCTGAGAATCGGAGCTTTCGAGTGTAAGGAAAACACATAAAACGAATTTATTGACATGTCGTAATCATATTCCTTAGGTGTTTCCTGACATATGGGGAGCGTTTATCATGGCCGGTCAGATCATCGCCTATGTTCGGGTATCAAGTGTTGACCAGAACACCGATCGTCAGAGGTTCGATGGGGTGAAGGTGGATAAGACCTTCACGGACAAATGCTCCGGCGGCACGCGGAACAGACCGGCCCTCACTGAGATGCTTCGTTATGTAAGGGAAGGTGACACCATCATCTGCCACAGCATCGACCGGCTTGCTCGTGACCTTCAAGACCTGTTGCATCTTGTGGAGACACTCACAGTCAGTGGCGTAGGTGTTCGGTTTATCAAAGAAGCCCTGACGTTCGAGGGGAACGCCTCGCCCATGCAGACGATGATCCTGCAAGTGATGGGGTCTTTCGCTCAATTCGAGCGGTCCTTAATCAGGGAACGCCAGCGCGAAGGGCAACAGGCTGCCAGAGCCAGGGGAAAGCTACCCGGACGTAAGAAATCCCTGTCACCGGATCAGATAACGGCTCTAAAGGCCCGCGTTTCTGCTCACGAACCAAAAGCCCAGATTGCCCGTGACCTGGGAATAAGCCGGGAAACGCTTTATACGTATCTCAAGGCAGTCTAGCAAGAAGGGGCCGTTTGCGGGAGGTGCACCTCATTGCTCCTGATCCCGCTTCTCTGCGGTTCGATCAGGCTACCATCGCCCGCCGCACCGCATCGGGTTCACGCCACAAGACACGCAGAAGCGTCCGCACCGCCGGGTCAAGGCTCACACGGCCCTGCTCCCAGTTCCGCCATGTCGCCACCGGCACACCGGCCAGAGCGGCAATGTCTGTCTGGGTCAGCTTTAACTGGCGGCGCACCGTCGCCGGCGATGGATAGGCTGGCCCTGGCAGATCGCTTTCTGTCCCATCTTCGCGGGCCTGCTGGTCAATCTCTGCGACCGTTGTCGCCTGAACGCGCGCCCGATCGATCCGACCGCCACGACGTTTTATGTCTGCCAATGTCAGTTTTGCCATTTGATCCACTCCTTCTGGTGCATCTTCCGGGCCGAGATAATGCGCAGACACATCCCGCGCACCGTATAAACGACCATAAACGGGACACCTTCGATCAAGCCTGCGGCCCGGATACGGGGTTCTCCATAATCCTTACGGTCGTCCGGCTTCTGAAGAACAGGCCCCAGAAAAATCTGGGCCGCATATTCGAAATCGAACCCCCTCTCTTCAAAGCAGGCATCGCTTTTTGCGTCGTCCCATTCAAACTCAATCTCAGGCCTTGTCATGCTTCTTTATATACGCTGTTAGCGTATCTTCGCAAGGCATGTCAGCAAGTGCTGATCGCTCATGTGAGATCACAGAGTGCCCGTTCCATTCGGAGAACCCCCACCATGCCTCTGACACCGCGCTGTTTTGACCCAGCACTCACTCTCTGAGGCAGACCGGGACACGTCCATATTCGTGACATTTATGTGCGCTTCTTGCCTTCCCACACAGGCAATCTGGCGTATTCAACCGATCCCTGTGCCATACGGATATCCTGACGGGTTGAATTCGCACGCGTCAGAAGCAGGATTTCCAGCACTATAGCCATCAGCTCGTCCGGGATGCCATCCGGCTCCTGTGAGCCGGTCGCGTCCGGTGCTGTGGGTTTGGTAGCAACCTTCCGGTTCAGGTCATCCAGAAGGTCTGTAACCAGTCTCATATCCTGACCAAGGTCCACCAGTCTTTCATTCATGCTGACCAGTTTGCGGTCACTTTTGGACTGTCTCAAAACGGTGTCCCGAATATAGCCAGACACGTTGCCATCAAGAGCAACTTCCTGAAGCCATTCAGCTTCGTCTTCGGTGAATCTCACCGTGTATTTTCGTTCGCGCATGACGGTTCCAGTCCAATGTACATCATTTTGTCGGACGTATTGTCGCAGAAAATAGCCAAAAAATCAATGAAATGTCCGACGAGCGTCGGACGCACAAACTGTATGGATCGAACAAAGTCTTTTGTTTTCAATGCGTTATGCAGTCCAGCGGACTGCGTCATGTGTATAGCCAGATTAAGGAGCAAAAACCTTCAGAACAGGGCAGAAAAAAGACCTTTCCCACACCCATTTATGCAGAAAACAGCGTCCTCTTTCAGCGAGCGTGAGCGAGCATCCTTAAAAAACAGACAAAATACGCAAAAAATAGTCAGGAAATATTCAAAAAGTAGGCAAAAAGTAGGCAAAATGGAGAAGAAAAAACACCCCAAAAATTGAATGAGATAGGCAAAAAATAGGCAAAAAGTAGTCAAAAAACCCAGAGGAAATCCGGGGTAGTCAATAAATAGGCAAAAAGTATGCAGAAAGTAGGCAAATGGGCTAGATAGTCTCAATAGGTCTTTCTGCCGAAAAGAGGGCATCATGACGGAGAAAAGGAAAGTGGAAGAATCCCAAAAATATGACGGCGTTACCATTTCTGGACTCGTAAGAAAGCATCTCCCAGAAATAGAACAGCGCATGGTCGAAGGCGAAAGCCGAGACCGTGTTTTAGCTTGGCTAAGAGAGAAGACAGGGCGAGAGATAGAGAGAACAGCTTTCTTGTCAGCGTTTTACAGGGCCAGAAAATGGGCCGAGAAAAACAAGATCAAAGCTGCCTATCTTTCCGCGTTATCGGCTCAGCCAGTCCAGTCTGTAGCACCTGAGCTAGCGACCCTGACGCCCCCTAAGAAGAAACCGGAAAAGAATGTCGAACGAGCAGAAGACAAACCAGAAGTCAGACGCGAAAACGTTCTCCCGGAAAACCCAACCGGGCTGCAGCGCCTTCGTGCTGCTCTCAATGTCAAAACTCCAGACCTTGATTGGGATGTAGACGACAGGTTCGCCAAGTATCGAAATGGGAAATAGCCACACGGCTGCCCCATGAATAACGCTGCTCAAACGGTTGAGAATATGTCTTCTGAACGGCTCAGAAGGCGTCGGGTTATCCTCGTATGGTAGCTGTCAGAGTGGGAAAGATAAACAAATCCCGCCAATAAGGCGGGATCTGCTTCGACCCTTTCTCTACTCTCTAAGAAAGGTAACCTGCCTTATCTTACGGCAGAGGGGCTGACAGGAGAAGGGGCGTATCTGTCAGTGTGTCAGATTTGACACCCCGCAGGAATTCATCCGGGGTTGTTTCAAGGCAGTTGGCCAGTTCGAACAGGGTGATGACCGTCGGGTTGCGATGCCCTTTCTCCAGGCCGCTGAGATATTGCTGACTGAAGCCTGAGCGGTCTGAGACCTGCTCCTGCGTCAGGCCACGCGCCTTGCGCAGACGTGCAAAATTTTCTCCGACAAGGCGGCGCATATCCATGCATCCGCAATGGCAGATTACATATTATAATATTATCAACTATAATATGTATTTTTGGTGTATTTTGAGGAACGGGTCTCATGGAACAAGAAAGTGGTTCATTTTGTCCCCAAATCTGCATTCTTTCGGCAGCGGGAGGCTGTGGGAAAACCACGCTGGCCGTGAATCTTTTCCAGCCCTTTTTACATGACCCCTGCATGATTTTCATGGGAGCATTTCAAGAGGAAATACCTTTTCTTAAAGAGGAAAAAGCACACTTTATACGACAGTCCAGTAGAAATGAGGTCGTGGATCTGGCGGGAGAGCATGCAGACCGACCTGTCATTATTGATATTTGCTCAAATGCGGTGGAAGCGTTTTTGGCAGGAGCAAAGAGGTGCTTTACTGCAAGAGACACATTTTTTGACCTGTTTGTCATTCCGGTGAGAGCAGAGCGTTACACTTTGCACAGAGGGATGTGGACGGCAGACCGTCTTCATGAGGCCAATGTGCCGTGGGAGCAAATCCTGTTTCTGCCTGCGCGGGTGAAGGAGGGCGCAGAAAAGGATGCACTGAGGGATCACTATGCTGAGGGTACAGGTCCCCGGATCCTTGCAGACGGTTTTATCGAGGAAAATCCGATTTTTGACGACATGTATGGTGCTGGTGTCTGTCTGGCGGATCTGTCAGAGATTCCTGATGCCCCAGGACGGTGGTCGCTGTGCAATCAGTCTGAGCGTGCGGCGGAAAAACGCGCTCCTGCTCTGGTCCGCCTTGAGGGGGAGATGGACTATCTTCGACCCCGGATGGAACGTGTCTTCAGAGAGGTGATGACGTATCTGCCAGAGTCTTCCCGGTCCTGAATGGGGGCATGGATCCAGAAGATCTGCGGGCGCTACGTGTTAACGAAATCAGGTTTCGTTAACACGTTTTCCTGACGTGTCAGCGAAAACGCAGACTGCGACCACGTTGGGATATTGGGGTAATGCCTGACCGGCCGGCATGACAGGGGCCCAGCGAGAAATCACGGCCGCAAAATGCACCAATTACGATGGTGCGAGAAATAATGTGTTGACAGGGCAGGCTCTCTGTTCATAATGCATTTATGACCAAAGACATTCATGCTCAGAAAGTATCTGTTTCTGCTCTCTGCACCGTTTCAACAGGATGGTCGTTCAGAGGGCGGATTGAGCCGGCTGAAGGGGCGGAAACGCTCGTCGTACAGATGCGTGACACGTCATCGTCTGGCGTGGACTGGGCGTCCTGCGTGCGCACAGAGGTGACCGGGCGGCGTGAACCCGACTGGCTGCGTCCGGGTGATATTCTCTTCCCCGCTCGCGGCAATGTGTCGCAGGCTGTTCTGATCGATGAAAGCATCGGCAGCCTTCAGGCCGTCGCCGCTCCGCACTTCTTTTTGCTGCGCGTGTCGCGTCCCGACGTGCTGCCTGCTTATCTGGCATGGTGGCTCAATCAGGAACCCGCACAACGCCATCTGGAACAGAACGCCCAGAGTTCCACCCTTGTGCGCAACATCGCCCGGCCAGTGCTGGAGACCACGCCCGTCGTGCTGCCTCCCCTGCCCCGACAGAAACAGATTGTGGGTCTGGCCAATGCCATGCAGCGCGAGGATGCGCTTCTGCACCGCCTGCGCCAGACCAACCAGCAGATCATGACCGGACTTGCCAGAGACCTTCTGGCGGGCTGACCCACACCCGTGACGTTTTGAAACAGGATCCAATTTCGTGACCGAGCAGATTTCACAAGACACCATCAACAAGGCGCTGTGGAGCGCTTGCGACACCTTTCGCGGCACTGTCAGCCCCGACACTTATCGGGATTACGTGCTGACCATGCTGTTCCTGAAATACATCTCCGATGTGTGGCAGGACCATTATGACGGCTACAAGAAGGAGTATGGCGACAATCCTGATCTGATCGAAGCCATGATGGCGCAGGAACGCTTTGTTCTGCCCAAAGGTGCCGATTTCTATACCCTCTACAAAGAGCGCAACGCCCCCGGCAATGGTGAGCGGATCGACAAGGCCCTGCACGCCATTGAAGAAGCCAACGGCACCAAACTGAAGGACGCAGGCAAGAGCGTCTTCCAGGACATCAGCTTCAACTCCGACAAGCTGGGCGATGAGAAGCAGAAGAACACCATCCTGCGCCATCTGCTGGAAGATTTTCACAAGCCGGACCTGAACCTGCGTCCTTCCCGCGTGGGCAATCTCGACGTGATCGGCAATGGCTATGAATTCCTGATCAAGAATTTTGCCGCCAGCGGTGGGCAAAAAGCAGGCGAGTTCTACACCCCGCCGGAAGTCAGTGAACTGCTGGCCCGTCTGCTGGACCCGCAGCCGGGCGATAAGATCTGTGACCCGGCCTGTGGTTCGGCCTCCCTGCTCATGAAATGCGGCCAGCAGGTGACGCAGAACCACGCGGGCAGCAAGGATTACGCCCTGTATGGGCAGGAAGCCATTGGCTCGACCTGGTCCTTTGCCAAGATGAACATGTTCCTGCATGGAGAGGACAACCACCGCATTGAGTGGGGCGACACCATCCGCAACCCCAAGCTGCTCGATGACAAAAACCACCTCATGCGCTTTGATGTGGTGACGGCCAACCCGCCCTTCAGCCTCGACAAATGGGGGCATGAAGACGCAGCGGAAGACGTGCATCATCGCTTTGCCCGGGGTGTGCCGCCCAAGACCAAGGGCGATTACGCCTTTATCCTGCACATGATCAGCACCCTGAAAGACCGCACCGGCCGCATGGGGGTTGTGGTGCCGCATGGCGTGCTGTTCCGGGGCAGTTCGGAAGGCAAAATTCGCCAGAAGCTGATTGAGGAAAACCTGCTGGACGCCGTGATCGGCCTGCCGGAAAAGCTGTTCTTCGGCACGGGGATTCCCGCCGCCATCCTGATCTTCCGCAAGGACCGCAAGACGAAGGACGTGCTGTTCATTGACGCCAGCCGCGAGTTCAGGGCGGGCAAGAACCAGAACGTGCTGACCGAAGAGAACATCACGAAGATTGTGGACACCTACCGTGCCCGCAAGGACGTGGACAAATACGCCCACCTCGCCACGCCGGACGAGATCAGGGAGAACGACTACAACCTGAACATTCCACGTTATGTCGATACGTTTGAGGAAGAAGAGGAGATTGACCTGAACGTCGTGCGCAAGGAACGGGCGGAGATCAAGACGGAACTGGCTAAGCTGGAAGCACAGATGGACGCTTATCTGAAGGAGCTGGGTTATGCTTCCTGAGGGGTGGAGATACACGGAAGTTCAAGAAGTAGCGAAAGTTGTTCGCGGTGCAAGCCCTCGACCACAAGGAGATCCTCGTTTCTACGGTGGAGATGTACCGCGTTTAATGGTCGCTGATGTAACGCGTGATGGGAAATTTGTATCACCCAAGATTGATTTTTTAACGGAAGAAGGAGCAAAACGTAGCCGTCCAATGCCTAAAGGCACGCTCACCATAGTGTGCAGCGGTGTTGTTGGCATCCCGTCAATTCTTGCGGTCGATGCCTGCATACACGATGGTTTCTTAGCTCTTGAAGATGTAAAAAAAGACCTTCTAATCGATTATGGATATTATGTTTTTTCCAATATGCAGAAGGATTTTGATACATCCGCAACGCATGGTGGAATATTTACTAATTTAACAACGACCATCTTAAAAGAGTTTGTATTCCCTCTCCCCCCTCTTCCCGAACAGAAGAAGATCGCGGCGATCCTCTCGACGTGGGATCGTGCGATTGAGGGGACGGAGAAGCTTCTGGCCAACAGCCAGCAGCAGAAAAAAGCCCTCATGCAGCAACTCCTCACAGGCAAAAAACGCCTGCCGGGGTTCACGGGGGAGTGGAGAAATACTTCCCTCTATGAAATCTGCATACTGAATCCGAAATCGCCCCATATAGACGAATCTACAAATATTTCTTTTATCCCAATGGACGGGGTATCAAATGACGCAAGAATTTGTGACGTAACGACACGCGCCTTCAAGAAAGAAAATAATGGGTTCTCATATTTTCAGGAGAAAGACGTTCTTGTTGCGAAAATTACACCATGCTTTGAGAATGGGAAGGGTGGCTACCTAAATACACTACCAACACAACATGGTTTTGGCAGCACTGAATTTCATGTTTTACGCGCAACATCCGATACAGATGGGAAATTCATTTATTATATCACCACCTCTGAGCGTTTTCGCATTCTCGGCGAAATGAATATGCAAGGGTCCGCCGGACAAAAACGTGTTCCCAAGGATTTTATAGAACGTTTTTCTGTGAACCTCCCCCCCCTCCCTGAACAGAAAGCCATCGCCGCTGTCCTGAGCACAGCGGACGCAGAAATCACAGCCCTTGAATCTGACCTCTCGCGCCTGCGTCAGGAGAAGAAAGCCCTGATGCAGCAGCTTCTGACCGGCAAACGCCGCGTGACGGTCGATTAAGATATTTCAGCACACAGGATAGTTGAACACCATGGCTCCCGCCCCGAAATTTCAGGAAGAATACAGCGCCAAACTCCCAGCACTCGCCTTGCTCAGCACCCTCGGCTGGTGGTTTCTGCCCCCATCCGAGGCGCTGGCGTTGCGGGGCGGCAAACAGGACGCCGTAGTGCTGGACTCACTCCTGCGGGCGGAACTGAAAAAACGCCGCTTCACATTTGAAGGCCAGGACCACGCCCTGTCCGATCAGGCCATTGATGCGCTGGTGTCGCACGTCACGCATCCGGACTTTGTCTCCGGCCTGCGCGATGCCAATGACAAGATGACCACGCATCTGCTGTTCGGCATTGCCATGACCCAGTTTATCAACGGGCGCAAGGCCAACCCGACCATTGCCCTGATCGACTGGCAGAACCCGGAGAACAACAGCTTTACCTTCACCGAAGAATACAGCGTTCTGCGTAACGATCTGACGCAGACGCGCAGGCCGGATATTGTGTGCTTCGTCAATGGTATTCCACTGGCGGTGATCGAGGCCAAGCGCCCCGATGGTCAGCCGGGCAAAGGCCCGACCGTGGAGGCCGGGATTTCCCAGAGCATCCGCAACCAGAACAAGGACGAAATTCCGCAGCTTTTTGCCTACAGCCAGCTTCTGCTCTCCATCACCGGGCATGACGGGCGCTATGGCACCTGCGGCACCCCCAAGAAGTTCTGGGCAAGCTGGAAAGAAGAAGACATTCCCGAAAGCCAGATGGAAGCGCTCAAGAACACGCCACTCTCGTCAGCCCAGAAAGACGCACTGTTTGCCGAGCGAAAACCGTCTGACCGCGCGTGGTTCGAGGAATGGGCCTCCCGGCCGCTGCATGTCACGGATCAGGACCGTCTGCTGATCGGCCTGCTCTCCCCCCAGCGCCTGTTGGACATGGCGCGGTTTTTCACGCTGGTCGACCGCAAGGCGGGCAAGATCGTGGCCCGCTATCAGCAGGTTTTTGGTATCAAACGCCTGCTGGAGCGGATCAAATCCCGCCGCAGCGATGGCGGACGTGAGGGCGGTGTCGTCTGGCACACCACGGGGTCCGGCAAGTCTTTCACCATGGTGTTCCTCAGCCGCGCCCTCATTCTGGATGACGACCTCAAGCAGTGCCGTATTCTGGTGGTCACGGATCGCAAGGATCTGGAACGCCAGTTGAGCACCACCTTCTCCACTGGCGGCGAACTGGCGGACAAGAAGGACAAGGAGGAAGCCCTCGCGACCTCTGGCCGCCGTCTGGCGCAGCAGATCGGGCATGGCCAGGAACGCATCATCTTCTCGCTCATCAACAAGTTCCATACTGCAACCACTCTGCCTGAATGTCATAATGACAGTTCGGATATCATCGTGCTGGTGGATGAAGGCCATCGCAGTCAGGGCGGTGAAAACCATGCCCGCATGAAGCACGCTTTGCCCAATGCCGCCTTCATTGCCTTTACCGGCACGCCGCTGCTCAAGGGCAGTGAAACCACCAGCCGGTTTGGCAGGATCATCCACTCTTACACCATGCAGCAGGCTGTCTCGGACGGTACGGTGACGCCCCTGCTCTATGAAGAGCGCAAGCCTGATCTGGACGTGAATGACCGCGCCATTGATGCCTGGTTCGAACGCATCACGCAGGGACTGACCGAAGAACAGGTCACGGACCTCAAGAAGCGCTTTGCCCGCGCCAATCAGGTGTACAAGGCGGATGACCGCATCCGGCTGATTGCCATGGATATGGCGACGCATTTTGACAGCAACATCGACAACGGCCTCAAGGGTATGCTGGCCTGTGACAGCAAACTCTCCGCCATCCGTTACAAGCAGTATCTGGATGAGGTTGGTCTGTTCGAGAGCGCCATCGTCATGAGCCCGCCCGATACACGGGAAGGCCACACGGAAGTGGATGAGCGCAAACAGCCCGAAATTCAGGACTGGTGGAAGGACAATGTCGGCAGCCAGAGCGAGGACGACTACACGCGCGGCGTCATCGAGCGCTTCGAGAAGGACCCGGACCTCAAACTGATTATCGTGGTCGACAAACTTCTGACCGGCTTTGATGAACCAAAGAATGCGGTGCTCTATATCGACAAGCCGCTGAAGCAGCACAATCTGCTTCAGGCCATTGCCCGCGTGAACCGGTTGCATGACCAGAAGACGCACGGGCTGCTGATCGACTATCGCGGCATTCTGGCGGAGCTGGACACCACACTTGCCCGCTATGACGAACTGGCCGCCGAAAATGTCGGCGGGTATGACCCGAAAGACATTGCCGGGCTGTATAGCCAGATGAGCACGGAATACCGCGAACTCCCGGCCCTGCACAAAGCGCTCTGGGCCATTTTTGACAGTGTGAAGAACAAGAGCGACCTCCAGCAGCTTCGTGCCGTACTCATGCCCCGCATGGTGGAGGAGCACGGCCAGATGGTGGACGTGAACCTCAAACGCCGGGATGACTTCTATGAGGCACTGACAAAATTTGCGGCCTGTCTGAAGGTGGCGCTGCAATCCGTGGCATTTTTTGAAGACACCAGCTTTACGGAAAAAGACCGCGCCACCTACAAGGAGACGCTGAAGCAGCTCACCAGCCTGCGTCAGATCGTGCTGCAGGATACCGGTGAAACCGTGGACTTTGACCAGTATGCCGAGCAGGTGAAGAAGCTGCTGGACCGGCATGTGGCGGGGGTGAAAGTCCATGACTCCCAGGGGCTCTATGCCGTGGGCAAAATGGGTCAGAAGCCCGAAGACAACCAGCCGGAGACCTGGAGCGAGGAGAAAACCCGCAACGAGACGGATCTGATCCGCACCCGTGTGACGAAAATGATCGACCACGAGATGCAGGATGACCCGTATGCGAAGGAGGCCTTCTCGGCCCTGCTGCGCAAGGTGATTGAAGAAGCTGAGAGCCTGTTCGACCATCCCCTCAAGCAGTTCATGCTGTTTCAGGAGTTTGAGGAACAGGTGGCCAACCGCAAACTGGAGAACATCCCCTCTGTTTTTGACGGGCACCGGCATGCGCAGGCCTATTATGGCGTGTTCCTGAAAACACTCGCAGCCATTTTCAACCATAAGCAGACGGATGAGGAGAACCAGCGCTGGATTGATCTGGCGTTCGAGATTGACCAAATCGTGGACAAGGCGGTGCGGGAAAATTCGCTCAGCCGTCCGGATATGGAAAAAGCGGTCAAGAAAGAACTGCTGCCGCTTCTATTCAGCACGGGCCAGAAAGCGGGCTTTGGCGTGGACAAGGCGCAGGAGATTATTGAACAGGTCATCCAGATCATGCGGGCTGGGCCTGCTGATACCCTACGCGGCTGAGCATGGAAGAAACCCCTTCTCGCGTTCTGACCTATGGCGGTGAACAGATCCGCGTGAACCTGATCCCGCGTCCCCGCCCCGGCACGACATTGCGCATCAAGGTGCATCCTGACCTGACTGTGCAGGTGGTTGTTCCCGAAGGTACAACAGAGGCTGATCTGGACAAGGCGCTACACCAGAAGACCCGCTGGATCTGGCAGAAACTGCGGGACTTTCGGGCGGTGCAGGAACATGCCACGCCGCGCGCCTATGTCAGTGGGGAAAGCCACTTCTATCTGGGGCGGCGGCATCTGCTGAAAGTGCATCACCAGCCCGATGCGCCAGAGACCGTGCGGATGTTGCGTGGGCGGCTGGAAGTTTCCGTGCAGGAACGTCACGCTCTGCGGATTCAGAAGATGCTGGAACTCTGGTATTTCGCGAGGGCGCAGGACGTGTTTCGGACACGTCTGGACGCTCTTCTCCCAACAACATTGTGGGTCAGCACGTCCCCAGCCCTGAAACTTCAGGTGATGCAGACCCAGTGGGGAAACTGCTCACCGGGCGGGACCATCACGCTGAACCCTCATCTGGTCAAAGCTCCGCGTGACTGCATTGATTACGTGATCCTGCATGAACTGTGCCACCTGAAGGAGCACAATCATGGCCCAGCCTTCTGGTCACTTCTGGAGCGCGTGATGCCGGACTGGCAGCGCCGTAAGGCACGGCTGGACGGGATGGCGGAAATGATGCTGCAAAAATAGCGCTCTTTGACCGCAATGGGGGGCAAACGGAATGTCTGCTTCCGGACAAAAGATGCAGAAAGCCGCCAGTTAATTCCACAGTTTCAAAGACGCCCCTAACAGATTTCGTCTCCACCCGAAGCCAGAAAAGCGCGGATCCAAAAAATCTGACAATCTGTTCATCGTAGTTTACTCACGAAATATCTAAGATGATCTGCAATAAAACTGGCTACAAAATAATAGCTGTGATCGTAATCAGGACGAAGATTCAGGATGAGTTCCTGCCCTGCATTCTGTGCGGCTTCCTGGAACAGTTCTGGTCTGAGCTGTTCTTTCAGAAACTGGTCCGCCAGACCCTGATCTATCAGAACAGGCAGTCTTTCCTTCGCTGTCCGCACAAGTTCAAGCGGGTCATAGGCTGCCCAACTGGCACGATCCGGACCCAGATAAGCACTGAATGCTTTTTCACCCCATGGTACCTGCGTTGGCGCCACAATGGGTGAAAAGGCTGACACAGAACGATAGCGGCCAGGATTACGCAGCGCGATCATGATGGCGCCAAATCCACCCATCGAATGTCCCGCAATGCCTCGCTGCTGCGTAACCGGAAAGCTCGCCTCAATCAGCGCAGGAAGTTCCGTGACGACGTAATCATACATCCGATAATGCGCAGCCCACGGCTCCTGCGTCGCATTGAGGTAAAATCCGGCACCCTGTCCAAGATCGTACGCATCGTCATCAGCCACACCCACGCCCCGTGGACTGGTATCCGACGCGACAATGGCGATGCCCAGTTCTGCGGCCACGCGTTGCGCGCCAGCCTTGCCAATGAAATTCTGCTCCGTACATGTCAGACCGGAGAGCCAGTAAAGAACGGGAACCTTTTCAGTTTTTGCCTGCGGCGGCAGGTAGATCGCGAAGTTTGCTTCCACACCCAACGACACGGACTTGTGTCGCCAGACTTCCTGCACACCCCCAAAAGAGGCGTGTGTTTCCTTGCGTTCCATGGCTCTCACTGCCTTTTGCGCATGTCAGTTACCGTCCGTGAAGGTATAACTGCAGATCTTGTTCCCTGCCGGATCCCGGAGATAGGCAGCGTAAGCGCCCGGTAAGTGGCTTCGCGGGCCGGGTGCGCCTTCATCGGTTCCCCCATTGGCAAGACCTGCGGCATGAAAAGCCTCCACTTCGGCGGGTGTCGCTGCTGCAAAACCGATGGTGACACCGTTGCTTGAGGGCGCTTCACCGTTGCCTGGACGTGCAATGATGAAGGCTGGCTTTTCGCGGCCATACAGAATCCACCCATGCCCGAACGGCCCCAGGTTTTTTATGCCCAGAGCCGCAAGCGCGGCGTCATAGAATTTCGCGGATACCGCAGTATCCACTGCCCCAAGAAAAACGTGAGAGAAAACACCGTCACCGGAAATAACTGCCATGATCGTTCTCCTGTAATTTCCAACCATTGGAAATGATGTTGCGCGGTGAGACGCAGACCTTAGAAATGAATGACGGAACGGATGGATTTTCCTTCATGCATCAGATCGAAGGCCGTATTGATGTCTTCGAGCGGCATGGTGTGGGTTACGAAAGGCGCAAGTTCGATATCGCCACGCATGGCATCTTCGACCATGCCGGGAAGCTGGCTGCGTCCCTTGACCCCACCGAAAGCCGAGCCGCGCCACGAACGCCCCGTCACAAGCTGGAAGGGACGGGTCGAAATTTCCTGACCGGCCCCTGCCACCCCGATGACGATCGACTGCCCCCACCCACGATGCGCGGCTTCTAACGCCGCGCGCATGACGTTGACGTTTCCGATACATTCAAATGTATGATCAATACCCCAGCCGGTCATTTCCACAAGAACCTGCTGAATCGGTTTGTCATAATCCTTGGGGTTGAGGAATTCCGTGGCGCCGAATGCTTTGGCAAGTTCAAACTTTTCCGGGTTGGTATCAATAGCGAAAATCCGGCCAGCCTTTGCCTGTCGCGCTCCCTGAATGACCGCCAGACCGATCCCGCCCAGACCGAAGACGGCAACCGTATCTCCCGGCTGCACCTTGGCCGTGTTGTGTACCGCACCAATCCCTGTGGTGACGCCACATCCCAACAGACAGACATGCCCTGGATTGGATGCGGGATTGATTTTTGCCAGAGAAACCTCGGCGACAACCGTGTATTCGCTGAACGTCGAACACCCCATGTAATGATGGATCGGCTGACCTTTGTAGGAGAAGCGTGTCGTGCCATCCGGCATCACACCTTTACCCTGTGTGGCGCGCACTGAAATGCAGAGATTGGTTTTTCCCGACTTACAGAACAGACATTCACCGCATTCCGCCGTGTAAAGCGGAATGACATGGTCGCCGGGGGCAACGCTGGTTACGCCTTCTCCGACCTCGATGACAATTCCCGCGCCTTCGTGACCCAAAACGGCTGGGAACAGTCCCTCGGGATCATCCCCTGACAGGGTAAACGCATCAGTGTGGCACACACCCGTATGCGTGATCTGCACGAGCACCTCACCAGCACGAGGAGGCGCTACATCGATCTCGACAATCTCAAGGGGCTTACCCGCCTCGAAAGCAACTGCGGCCCGTGATTTCATGATTTTTTCTCCAAATAACCTATCAGCCAGCATCGAGGGCATTACCGGAGATAGGATCGAACGAGTGACACCACATTCTCGATCGAACCACTGGCAGCATCACGATCACCGGCACACTCAACAAATTCTTCCCGCAGATGGCTTTCGAGGACACCGGCCATTAATCCGTTGATCGCTCCCCGGATAGCCGCCACCTGTTCCAGCGCATCAAGTTGCCCGCGAATACGGCGCACGCGGGTCAGAACGCGCTTTTTCTCAGCTGGTGTGTGCGGCACGAACGCTTACTCCCGAATATACTACCCTTGAGTATCCTTGTCATACTATAGGGCAGTATGACAAGGATATAAGGGCGTGCTTGTCATATGATCCGATCACAATTCCGTATCGCTGAAATTTTCATCGCAACGTCCATGGGTTGCCCGTCTGTGTCTTGGGATCATTCAAGAGGTACAATTAGTGAGATCCAGACAATCTCTGCAACGAGGCTTTAAAGCGCTGATGTCCGCTATTTGGCAAACAACCTTGTGGTCCAAACGACCGACATGAAGGCGGTGGCGGAATGTCCGTTTTCAATAAAAATGTTAGACGAAGCCCCATTCGATATGATCGATAGCCCTCTCAGCTCATGTCGTGAAAACCGGCATGTTTATGCCCTGTTGATCTACGGCAAGAATGAACAGGACGATCTTACGCCAGACCAGAAGAAAGCCATGGCTTCTATGGCTGAACGCATAAAGAAATCAGATCAAGGAGGAACTTAACATGGCAGAGCAAATGAATATTGCCGATGAACTACTTACCTCCATGGAGCAGGCCGTAGGTATTGCCGAAGGAACTGTGAAGCCCGGTCGTATCTGGACGCCTCCTGAAATCAATGTTGCTGATATTCGGAAGCGAACGGGGCTTAGCCAAGTGCGTTTTGCTGCGCGATATGGTTTTAGTGCCGCCGCTGTGCGTGACTGGGAGCAGAAGCGCCGGACGCCAGAAAAGGCTGCCCGCACGTTGCTGATGCTTATCGACAAAGAACCGCAGGCGGTGGAGCGTGTGCTTGTTGGCGTGTGATGCTCTTGCCAGACTCATCTTCGCAGATACATAATGCCTGAAATGACGAAGCCCCCGGAGCGGCAAACTCCGAGGGCTTCAAAAACTCACTGTTCCAGCGGTGAGGTGGACTTGATGCAAGAGGTGATGCAACACCTCTTGCGTCCGAAGCTATATTCTAAGGATAACCGAAGCCGGTTTCAAGCCTTAGATCAGCAGGAGAGAGAAGCCTCGCCTTTTTTGAAAGGCTTTGGTTACATGACCTCTTTTGCTTCCCAGATTTGGACACTCACACAAGGCCGTCAGATCACGGCAAAGACGCACCTTGTGCTTCAAGCGTTAGCGTCATTCGCTGGGCACCGTGGTCTCTTTCCATCGCACGAAAGCATTGCATCTCGTGCTGGTTGCTCTGTCAGAACCGTTATACGGGCCTTAGAGATCGCTTATCGTTTAGGGATAGTCGAACGGACGCGGCAACGTCAGAGGGTATCAGGGCGTATCTGTAACGGCGTGAATCGGTATCGTCTGATCATCAAGCCATTGGAGCAGGCACGTGTTGCCGCAGCCCATTTCACACAACAGCTTAAAGATGCTCTTGCCCGCAGAAAACAGGCATTTTTTTCTAAGTGCCAAAATGACAGCGAACTCAATTCTCAGAGTAATTTCTTTAATACAGAGCCGCTTTCAGCCGCCGGAATGTCACATAATGACCTGATACGATGGTGTGAAAGCATAGGATACCGGGGCAGCACCTAGTTTCCACCCCACCAACACACCAAAAACCAGCACCGTATGGCTCAGGAATAGGGAGCATGTGGCAAAGCACGGATATAAACTCGGCCCGACTTAGCCCGAACAGATGTATCGAAGGTTCGTTTAAGGTTGCTGCAAGGTTCGCGTTTAAATTTGCAGGTGTATGTCTCTTTTTATGGCGTAAGAGTATCATGTTAGGTTGTGGACAGGATAGGTGAAGTAGGCCTACCGCAAGCGGGCCACGACTTCACGCCCTGCTTTATTCGCCTACCGGCCTCAACAGGATATTGAAACACATGAACACCCATTCACCCGAAAAGGCGAAACCATGAAAACGGGAAAGATTGTGGTCATCTCAAAGCTGAAAGGCGGTTCAGGTGCGACAACACTCACCCGCGAACTGGCTACGGCGGCACTAGATGCAGGGCAATCGGTTGCTATCATCGACCTTGATGCACAGGGTAGCTTAACAAATTGGTGGAACCGTCGGACAGGCATGGGCTACCCCAGACGCACAGGGGCCTAAAGCTCATCCAGTTATCACCGAAAAGTGCGATATGATGGAGAAAGAAGCCTACGGGACAAGTTTGCCTGGTATTGAAGACACACCGCCAAGCACGCATGTGACGCTTGCGGAAGATTGCCAGCAAAGCAGATATGGCCGTGACGTTGCTAACCTACCAACCAACGCCGGACGATTGGACTCGGTGGGGCCGGTTCATTCGTCAGCTACGCGGTGTTGTTTGTTGTGGCCTAGGCCTCTGTTGATTAGTCAGAATCACCAAAAGCGCATCCCTGATGCGTGGAAGCGCCGAACTGCTTCTGCCAGAGCACCGGTCGTAGGTCGCACAGTTCCTTCGCGTGGCTATTACAGGGGCAGCAGGCTGCAGGGCAATCTGGGTTCGAGACTGACCAAGGCCGCGTCAGAGAAGAACATCACTCCATCTATGATAAACCTCATGGCCCTGTTGGAGATTACCCACCGCATGCGCAAGCGGCCTTCCCTTGGTTCCATTGGCCTTGATCTGGACGATATAGAGGCCAAGCCCGCCAGTGTCAGAAAGTAGCAGCCTTCCATGAGCAAGCGCTTACACCGCCGCCACCAGGATAACCAGGGGCTTATGTTCAAAGACAAAGCGGTTAAATGACTGTCTATCCTTGCCGATGACCACAAGCGACTGAAAACCGCTTGCCTTTGAGCATGATACTACCATTCAAGCGTTAGTCATGGATGGGCTGGATGTGATCTTTAAGGACAACGCGGCAGGAACCGCTTCACCGCTGGAAAACTCGACGTAACGCCGCGAGGGGTGAACACCTTCTAAGCTGGTCAGCGTGTTTTCACCCGTTCCAAGTTTTCGGGTGATATGCGGTGTAAGTCGACTGTCATTCCGCGGACACTTCCGGCTTGGCTGAGAATCTGAGCTTTCGAGTGTAAGGAAAACACCATAAAACGAATTTGTTGACATGTTCGTAATCTATCCTAGGTGTTTCTGACATATGGGGAAGCGTTTATCATGGCCTGTCAGATCTCGCCTATAGTTCGGGTATCAAGTGTTGACCAGAACACGATCGTCAGAGGTTCGAATGGGGTGAAGGTGGATTAAGACCTTCACGGACAAATGCTCCGGCGGCAGCGGAAACAGACCGGCCCTCACTGAGATGCTTCGTTACTGTAAGGGACGGGACACCATCAATCTGCCACAGCAAAAAATTCCAAAAAAAACCAATCGACCGGCTGCTCGTGACCTTTCCAAGACCTGTTGCTCTTGTGGAGACACTCACAGTCCGTGGCGTAGGTGTTCGGTTTATCAAAGACGCCCTGGCGTTCGAGGGGAAACGCCTCGCCCATGCCGAACGATGATCTGCAAGTGAGGGGTCTTTCGCCTCAATTCGACGCGGTCCTTAATCAGGAACGCCAGCGCGAAGGGCAACAGGCTGCCAGCGCAAGGGAAAGCTACCGGGACGTAGACTCCCTGTTCACCGGATCAGATAACGCTCTAAAGGCCGCGTTTTGCTCCGAACCAAAAGCCCAGATGCGTGACCGGGAATAAGCAGGGAACGCTTTATACGTATCTCAAGGCCCAGTCTTAGCAGAAGGGGGCCGTTTGCGGAGGTGGCACCTCATTTTCTGCATCCCGTTCTCTTGCGCGTTTCGATCAGGCTACCATCGCCCGCCGCAACCCCCCGCATAGGGTTCAACGCCACAAGACACGCAGAAGCGTCCGCACCGGGTCAAGGCTCCCACGGCCCTGCTCCCAGTTCCGCCAGTCGCCCCGGCACCACCGGCCCGCAGAGCGCAATGTTGTCTGCGGTTCAGCTTTAACTGGCGGCGCACCGTCGCCGGCGATGGATCGGCTGTGGCCCCTGGCAGATCGCTTTCTGTCCCATCTCTCGCGGGCATTGCTGGTCAATCTCTGCGACCGTTGTCGCCTGACACGCGCGCCCGATCGATCCGACTCCCGCCACGACGTTTAGTCTGCCCAATGTCGTTTTGCCATTTGATCCACTCTTCTGGTTGCATCTTCCGGGCCGGAGCAATGCGCAGACAATCCCGCGCACCGTATAAAACGCCCTAAACGGGGACACCTTCGATCAGCTGCGGCCGGATACGGTGGTTCTCCATAATCCTTACGGTCGTCCGTTCTGAAGAAAAAGGCCCCAGCAAAAACTTGGCCGCATATTCGAAATCGAAACCCCTCTCTTCAAAGCAAGGCATCGCTTTTGCGTCGTCCCATTCAAATCACTCTCAGGCCTTGTCCTGCTTCTTTATATACGCTTTTAGCGTATCTTCGCCAGGCATTGTCAGCAAGTGCTGATCGCTCATGTGAGATCACAGAGTGCCGTTCCATTCGGAGAACCCCCACCCATGCCTCTGACACCGCCCCCACCCTGCCTCTGACACCGCGCTGTTTTGACCCAGCACTTCCCCTCTGAGGGCAGACCGGGGACACGTCCCATATTCGTGGACATTTATTTGCGATATTCTTGCTTCCCACACAGGCAATCTGGTATTTCACCGATCCCTGTGCCATACGGATATCCTGACGGGTTTGAATTCGCACGCGTCCGAAGCAGGATTTCCAGCACATATAGCCATCAGCTTCGTCCGGGATGCCATCCGGCTCCTGTGAGCCGGTCCGGCTCGGTTGCTGTGGGTTTGGTGAGCAACTTCCGGTTCAGGTCATCCAGAGTCTTGTAACCAGTCTCATATCCTGACTCAAGGTCCACCAGTCTTCTCATTCATGCTGGACCCATGTTGCGGTCACTTTTGGGACTGTCTCAAAACGGTTTCCCGAATAAGCCAGACCACGTTGCATCAAGAGCAAACTTCCTGAAGCCATTCAGCTTCGTCCTTCGGTGAATCTCACGTGTATTTTCTTTCGCGCATGGACGGTTCCAGCTCCAATGCTACATCATTTGTCGGACGTATTGTCGAGAAAATAGCCAAAAAATCACATGAACGTCCGACGAGCGTCGGACGCACCAAACTGTAGGATCGAACAAAGTCTTTTTTTCAATGCGTTATGCGTCCAGCGGCCTGCGTCAGTTGTATAGCCATATTCAGGAGCAAAAAACCTCCGACAGGGCAGAAAACAAGACCTTTCCCACACCCCCATTTATGCAGAAAACAGCGTCCTCTTCAGCGGAGCGTGATGCGAGCCTCCTTAAAAAAAAACAGACCAAAATACGCAACAAATAGCTCAGAATATTCCAAAAAGTTAGGCAAAAAAGTAGGCAAAATGGAGAAGAAAAAAACACCCCACAAAAATTGAATGAGGATAGGCCAAAAAATAGGCAAAACGTATGCTCAAAAAACCCAGAGGAAATCCGGGGTAGTAATAAACTAGCAAAAGCTGCAGAAAGTAGCAAATGCGGCTAGATAGTCTCAATACGGGTCTTTCTGCCGAAACGAAAAGCGGGCATCATGACGATAAAAGGAAAGTGGAAGGATATCCCAAAAATATGACGGCGTTACCATTTCTGGACTTCCGTAGAAAGCATCTCCAGAAATAGAACAGCTGCATGGTCGAAGGCGGGAAAGGCCGAGGACCGGTTAGCTGGCCTAAGAGAGAAGACAGGGCGCGCGAGGAGAGAGATAGAGAGAACCGCTTTCTGTCAGCGTTTACAGGGCCAGAAAATTGGGCCAAAAACCAAGATCAAAAAGCTGCCTATCTTTCCGCGTTATTGGCTAAGCCTAGTCCAGTCTGTATGCACCTGAGCTCGCGCCCTGCCGCCCCTAAGAAGAAGAAACCGGAAACGAAGTGTCGATACGAGCAGAAGCCAAACCAGAAGTCGACGCGGAAAACGTTCTCCCGGAAAAACCCAACCCGGGCTGAGCGCCTTCGTGTGCTCTCAATGTCAAAAACTCCGACCCTTGATTGGGATGTAAGACGACGGTTCGCCAAGTATCGAAATGGGAAATGCCCCACGCTGCCCCATGAATAACGCCTGCTCAAACGGTGCGAGAGAACTATGTTTCTGAACGGTCAGAAGGCGTTCGGGTTTATCCTTCGTTATGGTAGCTGTCAGCGTGGGAAAATAAACACAATCCCGCCAATAACGGCGGGATCTGCCTTCGGACCATTTCTCTACTCTCTAAGGACAAGGTAACCTGCCTTATCTTACGGCAGAGGGCTGACCAGGAGGATAGGGGGCGTATCGTGGCCGGTGTCAGATTTGACACCCCGCAGGACTATTCATCCGGGGTTGTTTCAAGGCGTTGTCCAGTCGAAACAGGGGTGATGACCGTAGGGTTGCGATGTGCCCCTTTCTCCAGGCACCGCTGCGTGAGATATTGCTGACTCGAAGACTGAGCGGCTGAGACCTGCTCCTGCGTCCTGCCACGCGCCTGCGCCCAGACCGTGCAAAATTTTTCTCCGACAAGGCGGGCGCATATCCATGCATTCCGCAAGGCGAGGACATATTATAATATTATCAAACTATAATATGTATTTTTGTGTTGGTATTTTGAGGAACGGGTCTCATGGAACAAGAAAGTGGTCATTTTGTCCCCAAATCTGCATTCTTTCGGCAGCGGAGAGCTGTGGGGGACAACCACGTGGCCGTGAATCTTTTCCAGCCCTTTTTTACATGACCCCTGCATGATTTTCAGGGCGCCATTCAAGAGGAAATAAAGAGGAAGAAAAAAGCAACTTATACGAAAGTCCAGTAGAAAGATGGTCGTGGATCTGGCGGTTGAGAGCATGCAGGACCGACCTGTCATTTATTGGATATTTGCTTCAAATGCGGTGGAACAGCGTTTTTGGCAGGAAGCAAAGGGTGCTTTGTTTTTTAACGAGAGCCACTTTTTTTGACCTGTTTGTCATTCCGGTGAGAGCATAGCGTTACACTTTGCACAGAGGATGCGGACGGCACAAGACCGTTCTTCATGAGGCCAATGTTGCCGTGGGGAGCAAATCCTGTTTCTGCCTGCGCGGGTGACGGGGCGCAGAAAATGATGCACTGAGGGTCACTATGCTGAGTGGTAAGGTCCCCGGATCCTTGCAGACGGTTTTATCGAGGAAAATCCGATTTTTGACGACATGTATGGTGGCTGGTTTCTGTCTGGTGCGGCATATGTCCGAATTCCTGATTGCCCAGGACGGTGGCTAGCGACGGTTGGTCGCTGTGCAATCAGTCTGAGCGTGGCGGGCGGAAAAAAAAACGCGCGCTCCTGCTTCTGGTCCGCCTTGAGGTGCGAGGACTATCTCGACACCGGATGGAACGTTTGTCTTCAGCGAAGTCGATGGACGTCTCTTTCTGCCAGCCGTCTTCCCATGTGTCCTGAATGGGGGCATGATCCAGAAGATCTGCGGGGACGTAACGTGTTTAACGAATCAGGTCTTCGTTACACGTTCCTGACGTTTTTCAGCGAAAAACGCAGACTGCGACCACGTTGGGGATATTGGGTGGGGTAATGCCTGATCCGGCCGGGCATGACAGGGGCCCAGCGAGAAAAACGGCCGCAAAATGCCCCAATTTACGATTGGTGCGAGAAAATAAGTGTGCCAGGGCAGGCTCTCTGTTCATATATGCATTTATGACCAAGACATTTCATGCTCAGCAAGTATCTGTTTCTGCTCTCTGCACCGTTTCAACGGATGGAAGTTCAGAGGGCGGATTGAGCCGGCTGAATGGCTGGAAACGCTCGTCGTACAGATTGCGTGACACGTCATCGTCTGGCGTGGACTGGGCGTACTGCGTGCGTCACAGAGGTTGACCGGCTGGTGAACCCGACTGGTGCTGTCGCGGTGATATTCTCTTCCCCGCTCGCTGGCAATGTTGTCGCCGGCTGTTCTGATCGATGAAAGCATCGGCCAGCCTTCAGGCTCGTCGCCGCCTCCGCTGCCTGCTTATTGCGCATGGTGGCTAAATTCAGGAAACCGCACAACGCCATTGGAACAGAACGCCCAGCGTCCACCTGTGCTGCAACATCGCCCGGCCAGTGATGGAGCACCCGACAGTCGTGCTGCCCTCCCCTGCCCCGACAGAAACAGATGTGGGTCGGCCAATTGCCATGCAGCGCGCGGATGCGCTTCTGCAACGCCTGCGCCCGACCAACCAGCAGATAATGACCGGGCGACTTGCCAGCGACTTATGGCGGGATGACACACCGTGACCGTTTGAACAGGATCCAATTTCGTGACCGAGCAGATTTCAACACGGACCCCTAAACAAGGCGCTGTGGAGCGCTTGCGCCACCTTCGTGTGGCTGGCAATGTCAGCCCCGACACTTATAGGGATCCGTGCTGACCATGCTGTTCTGAAATACATCTCCGATGTGTGGCAGGAACCATTATGACGGCTACAAGAAGGAGTATGGCGACATCCTGATCTGCTCGAAGCCATGATGGCGCCAGGAACGCTTTTGTTCTGCCAAAGGCTGCCAGATTTCATAACCCTCTACAAAGCGAGCAACGCACCCGGCAATGGTGAGGCGGATCGACACAGGCCCTGCCACGCACTTGAATCAGCCACGCCACCAAACTGAAGGACGCAGGCAAGAGCGTCTTCCAGGAATCGCTCTTCAACTCCGACAAAGCTTGGCGATGCGAAGCAGAAGAACACATCCTGCGCCCATATGCTGGAAGATTTTCCACGCCGGACCTGAAACCTGCGTCCTTCCGCGTGGGCAATATCGAGTGATCGGCAAATGGCTCTGAATTCCTGATCAAGAATTTTGCGCAAGCGGTGGGCAAAAAGCAGGCGCGTCTCTACACCCCGCCGTAAGTCAGTGAACTGCTGGCCCGCCTGCTGGACCGCAGCCGGTGCGCTAGATACTGTGACCCGGCCTGTGGTTCGGGACCTCCCTGCTCATGAAATGCGGCCAGCAGGTGACGCACGACCCGCGAGGCAGCAAGGATACGCCTGTTGGGCCGGAAGCCATTGGCTCGGAACACCCCCCCCCCCCCACCCCCCCCCCCCCCCCCCCTCCCTCCCCCCCCCCCATGGTCCTTTGCCAAGATGAACCATGTTCCTGCATGGAGGGACAACCACGCATTGAGTGGGGCGAACCACCGCAACCCCAAGCTGCTCGATTGACAAAAACCACCTCCTGCGCTTTGACGTGGTGACGGCCATCCGCCCTTCAGCCTCGACAATGGGGGCATGAAGACGCAGGCGGAAAGACGTTGCATCATCGCTTTGCCCGGGGGTGCCGCCCAAGACCAAGGGCGATTACGCTTGATACTGCATCATCGCTTTGCCCGGGGGTGCCGCCCAAGACCAAGGGCGATTACGCTTGATACTGCACATGACGCCCCTTAAAGACCGCACCGCCTGCATGGGGGTTGGTTGCCGCATGGCGTGCTGTTCCGGGGCAGTTCGAAGGCAAAAATTCGCCAGACAGTGATTGAGGCAAAACCCTGCTGGACCGCCGTGATCGGCCTGCCGGAAAAAGCTGTTCTTCGGGACGGGGATTCCCGCCGCCATCCTGATCCTTCCGCAAGGACCGCAGACGAAGGAGTTGCTGTTCTTGACGCCAAGCCGCGCGGTTCAGGGCGGGCAAGAAACCCAGAAAGTGCTGACGAAGAGAACACAAGAGATTGTGGACACCTACCGTGCCCGCAAGGACGTGGAACAATACGCCCACCTCGCCACGCCGGACGCGATCAGGGAGAACGACTACACCCTGAAATTCCAGTTATGTCGATCCGTTGCGGGAAGAAGAGGCGATTGACCTGAAACGTCGTCATGCGCAAGGACAGGGCGGGATCAAGACGGAACTGGTCTAAGCTGGAAGCACAGATGGACGCTTATCTGAAGGACGCTGGGTTATCTTCCTGAGGGGTGAGATTACAGGAAGTTCAAGAAGTCGCGAAAGTTGTTCGCGGTGCAAGCCCTCGGACAAAGGAGATCTCGTTCTACGTGGCGATGTAACGCGTTTAATGGTCGCGCCTGCACGCGTGATGGGAAATTTCGTATACCCAAGATTGATTTTTTAACGGAGAAGGAGCACAAAGTAGCCGCCAATGCCTAAAGGCACGCTCTACCATAGGTGCAGCGGGTTGTTGGATCCGTTTTTTTTCAATTCTTGCGGCGATGCACTGCATACACGATGGCTTTCTTAGCTCTTGAAGATGTAAAAAAAAAGACCTCTAATCGATTATGTATATTGTTTTTTCCAAATATGCAGAAGGCCTCTTGATACATCGCAACGCATGGTGGAATATTACTAATTTAAAACGACCATCTTACAAGCGTTTGTATTTCCATCTCCCCCTCTTCCCGAACAGAAGACGATCGCCGGGGCTCCTCCTCGGACGTGGGATCGTGCGATTGAGGGACGGAGAATGAAGCTTCTGGCCAACAGCCAGCAGCAGAAAAAAAGCCTCATGCAGCAACTCCTCACAGGCAAAACAACGCCTGCCGGGGTTCACGGGGGAGTGGAGAACTACTTCCTCTATGAAAATCTTGAATACTGACTCCGAAACGCCCCTATAGACGAATCTACAAATATTCTTTTAGCCAATGGCCGGGGGTATCACATGACGCAAGAATTTGTGACGTAACGACACGAGCATTTCA
>JAPNUC010000068.1:0-42614 GCA_028554685.1 Agrotis ipsilon | reverse complement strand
AGAAATCTGACTCAGGTCCGAAGAATAAAGTCCGATGTTTATCATAGTGCAAAACCAATAAAAACTGAAAAACATGTGTTTTTAGAATTTTGATATTTCGTTTAGTTTAGGAAATATTTAATCGAATAACGTTTCACTTGAGATCTGATCCGCTGTGCAACCGTCCGGGGGAAACAAGCGGAGCGGGGGCGGCGTGGACGCCACGTCCTTTCGTCATTCCGGCAGTTGTTTGTTGAAAAGAGGATGTTTACGTTGCATGCGCTTAGCTTATTTTGATTTTGACGAAAAAAAGAATTTATAGAGTGTTTTACATGAAGAAACATATTTAAAAAAAAGTCAGTATTAAAGAAAATATTAGGTATGCTTGAAGAAGTTGCAAAAGAGCCCGAGCTTAGTTCAACATTTTCGAATGTCCCTGTTGAATTAATGAATAAAAGGATGATTAATGCTGGTAAGTTGACAATATTCAGTTGTATTGCTTCGTGCAACGACGATATATTACTAGCCTCCTAATAACAGGCAACCGATGTCTGTCAACACACTAGGCAAAAACGTCTTATAACCGTCTTATTTCGACCACTCCTATGAGCCGTAAACATACCTTGAGACAGAACAGACCTTGAGTTAGCCAATCACAACGCAGAACCCCGTCCCCCTCACTTACGTAGTACCTCAGCGAGTTGACAGAATAGTTTTTGTTCCTTAGATCGTGCATGCGGATTCTAGTAATATATCGTCGTTGGCTTCGTGATATACACTTCCAAGTTCATTAATTAACAGACATTTGTGGTTAAATACATTTTATTCTCAGTTAACAGTTATGTACCATCGATGTCGACATAGGACGATTTTTGATGGAGAGCTTCAGAAACACATTTTTCGCCCGATTATAAAATTACTGTAATGTATATTGGCTGGATACTAGTTCTTTCTGCAATAAACAGTAAAAAGTAGAAGATTTATGAAATATTAAGTCGATGTTCTACCGACATAAGTAAACTTTCAAGCGTTTTATGATAACATAGGACGTTTTTCTACGGAATCAGTGATATGATTTATGGGTTTCATGTTACGATGGGACGTTGTTACTGGGAGAATCAACGATATTGTAAGTAAAAAGGTAGATACGTTATACGCGCTCAGAAAGAGACGCGCTCAAATGTGGTTAATTGACAAACCTTGACTAAATTTGTCTCTTTTTCACTTGCGATGGCTTCCTACTTTAGCGACTAATCGTTATGTAGTGTGCTATTGCAATATTCAGTTATTCATGTGTGTGTTTTTGAAGATAATATATTCATTTATTATATCATTAGGGAGAATGGCATCAGTTAGGACTTTATTCGTTTAAATATTTGCTAAATCTTAAAAAATAAAAATAATGATTCGTTAAATTAATTACTAGGTAAATTGTCTTCCAATACACATAAATAGTACTTCATGAATATCTATATTACAGTTTTTATTTAATTTCAGATGTGTATTTTGAAGAAAATGACAATGTGTCACCTTTGCCTCCTGGTGTAGAGGAAATAAGTCAGGAATTAGCTGAAATATTAGGTGAGAAAATTTTACATCAAGATAATAACACCAAGGAAACCGTTGGTGTAAACTCAATACTAGATGCCACGTCAGCTCAGCCTGCAGACTATAATAATATTCACAGCAATCAACGTAGCACATTTTCTTTGGAAGTGTGTTCTAGTTTCGATAATTCACCGTTAATACAACTTGAAGACTTAGAAATTTTTCACCATGGATCTACCCCGGTTTGTTCGGATCTGACAGTACCAACTCCTATGCCTCCAATCAATACTCATTCGATCTGCTGTAACACATTCTGCCCTAATCAAGACAATTTCTCTGCAATTCCTTCTTCGTCCATTAGTGCTAAAAATTCCACTGTTACTTCCAACACAAGCGTTTGCTCTGTCACTCCTAGAATGACTACAAAACGACAGAGGCGCACTACAGAATGGGCAGATGTCAAACGTAAACGACTTAAAAATTTAGGCAAAAAATATGTATCGAAAAAGGGACAAACCGTAGACGAAAAAACGATGGGGGCATCATGCAAATGCCGCAATAAATGCTTTGAAAAAATATCTCATCAACAAAGATTAGATTGCTTCAAAAAATTTTGGCAACTGGGTGACCGTAGCAAGCAGTGGAGTTTCATCTTAAAATATTCCGATAAAATGAAGAAAAAACGATGCTTAAATCAAGAAACACCTAATAATAGGAAATATACCTTTAAATACTATCTGCCCTTAATTGAAGATTCCAGTAAATTTCTCGGCAACAAAATTGACGTTTGTCAAACTATGTTCGTTAATACTCTTGCCGTTTCAACACGTATTTTGAAGACTGCCTGGCAGAAATATGATGGTTCTTCTATGTTAGAAGAAGACAGACGGGGCCGCCATTCCAATCATAAGACAATAATAAATACTGCAATGAAACAAAGTGTTTGTGACCATGTGCGGGCATTCGTTCCTGTTGAATCCCAATACATAAGAAAGAAAAGCCAAAAGCTGTACTTACAAGGAGACCTAAGTATTGCGAAAATGTTTAAAATGTATCTCGAATGGTTCGACCCCCAGAAATACACCTCTAAAGTAACAAAGGAACGTCAGTATCGTGACATTGTTAACACAAACTTCAATCTAGCTTTCCATATACCTAAAAAGGATTAATGCGATGAATGACACGTTTTCCGTTCGAAGAGGAAAAGTCTTAGAACAAACATTGTTCAGTAACAACGACGATATATTACTAGATTCCGCATGCACGATCTAAACAACAAAAACTATTCTGTCAACTCGCTGAGGTACTACGTAAGCGAGAGGGACGGGGCACTACGTTGTGATTGGCTAACTCAAGGTCTGTTCTGTCTCAAGGTATGTTTACGGCCCACAGGAGTGCTCGAAATAAGACGAATATAAGACTTTTTTGCCTAATGTGTTGACAGACATCGGTCGCCTGTTAGTAGGAATCTAGTAATATATCGTCGTTGTTCAGTAACATGGGCTGAGTTACCCCACGAGAGGTTTTGCGCTTTTAACGTTACATATTTTAACGTGCTATGATATGCCATTTAATATTTATTTGATTGTTTTAGGTATAGCTTTATAGATGAAGAGATAGAGTTATATATAGAGTTCACCGTAATGTACAATGTAGTAACTCGATTCTACTTTCTGATTTCTTTAGGCCACGGTGCTTCTGATTAGTAAAACAATGAAGACCTTTTTTTTTTCTTTTTTTTTCTGTAACATGGCACTCTGTGATATTCAAAATGGGCCATTTGTTTGTCTTGTATGAGAGACAATGAAGACTGAATATTTTGTTTTTTTGTTTGAACTGTTTTTTCTCGTACATTTACCTCTAGGTAAGTCAATCCCCTAACTGTGATGTAATTACGGTTGTAGGTGATACTATCTCATGGTTGTTTTTGTGTTAAATATTTTGAGATTCTTTTTTATATTAATAAACGATTTTAAATAATAATGTCAGTTTTGTTTACTTTAAGGAAAGGTAATTGTTATTATACTTAAATTTTTCAAGATAGGTATTCAGATAGGACTTATCGTCAGGGGTGTGACATTCCAACAAAAAAACACTCATGTGAATATAGGACGTCAATTAATTCAGACGTTTCCGTAAAACAATGTCTAATATTCACTACGAATCGACTTTTTTCTTCGTTTCTTTGCTATAAAACCTCTTATGTTGATGTGGAACTCACTATATTCTATATAAAGAGGATTATACATATACACTACCGGTCATTTAATTAGTCTAGGGTGGTATAATAACTTACCAAAAAATCTAAATTTGTCTCTCCACCTCTTTCTGGACCGGCCTCGGCGGCGCCGTCCATCTCCAGGCACCCACTGTGTGGCGGCCTTCGCCCAGCGGTCAGCATTCATGCGGCTGACTTCACCCGCCCAGTCCCACTTCAGCTTGGCAGCCTTCTTGCCGACGTCCAGGATGCTCGTTTTGGAACGCAGCGTTGTGTTGCGAACTCTGTCCTGTCGTTTGATGCCCAGAATACTGCGTTCCATTGCCCTTTGGCAGACTCCAAGGCGGAACCTCTGCGACTCGGTAAGCGACCAGGTCTGAGCACCGTAGGTTAGGACGGGCAGGATGCACATGTCGATGAGTTTGCGCTTTCGGGAGATTGGTAAATTACCCTTCATAAGCGTCTTCATGGACCAGTAGCTTTTCCAGGCATTTTCGATTCGGCGATCGATTTCTCTTTCTTGCCTGTTTTCGAAAGACACTAACTGGCCCAAGTAGATATACTCATCGACATATTTAACATCCTGCCCATCTACCTCGACCCTACGCTTGGTGCTGTTGGTCATTATCGGCGTTTTAGACCGATTCATCGCAAGTCCTACCAAGGAGCTAGCCGTGCTCAGCTCTTGGAGCATGGTTTGTAGCTCAAAAGATGTTGGGGCAAAAAGGACAATGTCGTCGGCAAGTCGGAGGTTCGTTAGCCTCTTACTGCCAACTTCAATACCTTTTGTCGTCCAGGAGGCTGCCAGAGTCTTAAATATCTCCTCAAGGGTGCTGGTGAACAAACCAAAACTACCAACTGTATCACCACAGTCAAGTTCTTGCCTTCGTCCCACTTTTGCATTAAAGTCACCAATAACCAGGTTCCAGGTGCCTCTATTTTCGTCGCAAGCTCTGTTAACAAGATCGTAAAAATCTTCTACATCCTCATCTGAATATGCAGATGTTGGTGCATATACCTGTACAAGAGTTAGAGTTTTGTTAGGTGTCAGTTGGAACTTGAGCACAGCGACACGTTCAGAGTAGCCTAGAAATTCAATGATATTGTCCTTCCACTTCTTTGCCACCATGAACCCCACTCCGTGTTGTCCGCTAGTTTCACCGAAGTGGAAGAACACGGCATCGTCTCTTTCCTGTGTTTGCTCACCTTCTCGTCGCACTTCTGAAAGTCCCAAAATGTCCCAACTGACATCCTTTAGAGCATTCTCAAGCTCAATCAAACGCTCATCCTTCAGCAGCGTCCGAACATTGTATGTAAGAATGTTGAGTGTATCGGAATCCTTTACGTAATTTGCCGTTGTCGTTTGACGGTTAGACGATCTCGCCCGGAGATTCTTAGCTCCCCTGACCCCAGGGCTGTGCTCGCGCCCGTCTACGCCAGCACAACTGCTGGAGTCGCCGGGCACTTGGGGCCTGTTTGTTACTCTTCTATCCATTGTTGGGGGGGTTTGGACCGTAACCCGCCACGCTGGACCAATGCGTGTTGCCAGGTCGCCATTGCCTCGTTTGTTTATCAGCAGGGTGCACCACTTGCAAATGAGGTTGGCTTGGATCCCGAAAGATGTTAGTTGGGACTCCTTACACCCCAACTAACATTGAACAATATAATTTTATTTTGCTGACAGAATATAAAAATAATAAACAGCTTTTTAAAAATATGGTTAACCCTAAGGGTACAATCGCTAATGATCTTTTAAACAATTTATATTCTTTAATTATATAATACGACAACAGCGGACCTGAAGCAATCGCCCTGACTGATATCGGTCGGATCACTTCATCATCATCATCATGGGAAACATTCCTTACTTACCAGTTTCATATTCACAGGTGCATCTGACGCGAAGAAACCAGAGCCATACGTACGACTAACAAGACTAGAAGATACAATGACATTCCAGCAAATGAAAACTGAACAGACAGACTTACTAATTATCCGGAACACCAAGAAACACAAGCCTTCAGCTCCTTCTAAATTCACAAAGCTTGTCACAAATTCTCAATCTATCAGTAATATTATAAATAATACTGATACAGCTGAGAATGACCGAATAAAAACATATGATTGCGATTTGTGTCACAATAGTTTTGCTAGAAAAGGAGTTTTAATAAAACATATTCGTATCCACACTGGTGAAAAAGCTTACAAATGTGAAATATGTCAGAAGAGTTTTAGTCAAAATTGTAACTTAAAAAGACATGTTCGTATTCACACTGGTGAAAAACCATACAAATGTGACATATGTCAGAAGAGTTTTAGTGCAAGTTGGAATTTAAAAAGCCATGTTAATATACACACTGGTGATGAATCATACAAATGTGACATATGTCAGAAGAGTTTTAGTGCAAGTCGGAATTTAAAAAGCCATGTTTTTATGCACACTGGTGAAAAACCATACAAATGTGACATATGTCAGAAGAGTTTTAGTCAACGTTGGATTTTAAAAAGACATGTTTTAATGCACACTGGTGAAACACCATACAAATGTGACATATGTCAGAAGAGTTTTAGTCAAAGTAGTCATTTGAATAGTCATGTTCGTATTCACACTGGTGAAAAACCATACAAATGTGACATATGTCAGAAGAGTTTTAGTGCAAGTTGGAATTTAAAATGCCATGTTACTAAACACACTGGTAATAAACGTTATAAATGTGAAATATATGTCAGAAGAGATTTAGTGTAAGTAGTACTTTAAAACAACATGTTCTTGTACACACTGAAAAACCTTACAAATGTGACATATGTCAGAAGTGTTTTAGTCAAAGTAGTCAGTTAAATAGTCATGTTTTTATACACACTAGTGAAGTACCATACAAATGTGACATATGTCAGAAGAGTTTCAGTAAAAGTTTTTCTTTAAAAAGACATATTCTTCAACATACTGGTAATAAACCTCACAGATGTGATATATGTCAGAAGAGTTTTAGCTCAAGTAGTTATTTAAAAAGTCATGTTCGTATACACGCAGGGGAGAAAATAATTAATTAAACAGTTCCTTATCAAATTAATATCTATAATACATGCTCATTCGTATGAGCATGTATTATAGAGGCTTATTTTAAAATTCTTAATTTCATGTAAATATTGAGTAAAATTTATTAAAATAATATGATTGTCTAAAAAATATTTTTTTTTAGAAACTTCAAGTATTTCAAATTAAAATACTTAAACCGAGCTGTTTTTATGTCCATACTGCTAGGCCAAGTCTTGCCTCGAACCAGCCCTGAGAGTATGACCAAATCGTACCACTACCCCCCCTACCTACCCCTACTCCTCTACGCAGCGGTAGAGGGAGAAAATTAAAGTTGAAGGCTAATCTCAGGAAATCGCTTGAAGGTCGGAATACGTCTGCTTAACGATAGCAAGTTAAAAAAAACAGGTGCAAGCGATTTTCAACCTCATTGACATTTATATTAACACCGGATTTTAAATGATCAATGTTAGCTACCGAGAATGTGAGAAAAAACAAACTAAATTTTAAATGTCTATGAGGTCGAAAATCGCTTGAACCTGTTTTTTTTATAAACTTGCGATAGCAAAAACTATCATCCAAAAAGAATTTTTCAAGTCCAACTATGAACTTTTACATTTTTTTTGTATTATTTTCTATTCCTGTTTTCCAACCACTGTGCGCATCCCGCACAGTGGTTCTTGTGTACGTACACGCCACTTAGCCACTTATTTTTTTGCTAAAAGGCGACGTGCTCTCACATTGAAATCCTGCGGACGACTGAGCTCTGCAATTTCGATCTCAAACCTAGGCCGGATAAAATATTCCGCCATATTAAAATGTATGGAAATGGTCCTAAAAATTCAGTTATTTTCCGATTTTTTTACACGAAATATACAGGGTGAATTTTTCATCTGGGCGTGGATGGCTACTTTCGAAACTATGAGGAATATCGAAAAACGTTGAAAGGAGTCTCGAGGCCGATTTTGACGAAAACTAAAACTGCATCATTGGATTTTCGGAAAATCAAAAATCCTGGTCAGGAATCGAACCCGCTGATTTTGGAAAAAAATCACACCCTGTATTATTACAGCGTTCGATAGTGTTGCTAATAAGGATCAAATTCTGGGAAGTAATCATATACGGCAAACTTAAGGAAAACGTACAATTACAAAACTGATTTATCTTCAAGGCAAAGACTGTATTTGAAACATAATTTACCTTTTCTTTAAAATAATGCTATTTTTAGTTCAACTCAATAATTTCGTATTGCTAAGTACAGTGGGATTGCTGAAACATGAAATCCAGTGAGGCATTGAAAACAATGAAATTTTATCATTTCGAATAAATTATGGCTCAGTAGACGTAAAGTAACATGGAAAAATAGCAATTTCATAAAAATCAGCCATTTCCTTAAGTTTGCCGTATATGATTACTTCCGAGAATTTGATCCTTATTAGCAACACTATCGAACGGTGTAATAATACAGGGTGTGACTTTTTTTCCAAAATCAGCGGGTTCGATTCCTGACCAGGATTTTTGATTTTTCTAAAATCCAATGACGCAGTTTTAGTTTTCGTCAAAATCGGCCTCGAGACTCCTTTCAACGTTTTTCGATATTCCTCATAGTTTCGAAAGTAGCAATTCACTTTGTATACAATGTTCTGAAAAAAAAAAACATGCAAGCAGTTCACTGTTCTTTGTTCTCTTCATTGATGTATAATATTAATTAGTTTTCTGCTTAATTACGCCAAAGTTATCATTATACGGCAGTGCTTTTTGCGTGATTTTCAATATTTTTTATAACAAGTCCATCCCATAAGCGTCATGATCGCGGGTTGTTGAGTCAACCCGCGATCATGACGCTTGCAACAGCGTCGAAATATCGGGAACTCAAACAAATTAATAATCACGGAAGATCCCGTAAGTGACATTTTAAGTTATGAAGCAAACCGTGATAGTTTAAAAAAGTGTTTAAGTCCATCCCAGTGTATCCTCAATCCGATATTTGTACTGATATTTGTTACCCTGGGCAACTCTTAAGCTACCCATTTTCGTGGTTACTGTTTTAAGTTTTATACATAAACTTGTGACAATGCCATAACACTATTTCCTATTACTGACCCTTAATGTATTGGCCTCAGCAGCGCCGTCCATGGCGTCCATCTCTAGGCTCCTTCCTGTGTGGAGACCTTTGCCGAACCGGCCAGGGTCGCGGGACTGTCTTTTTAGGTAACAGTGACCCTGGAACGTAAAAGACTATTGAAAGATTACCTTTTGTGCCCGGCATTAGTCGAGGCTATTTTTTTTTTTTTAATGTTGCCCCACACTAGGAATTTCTCCTGTGTCGTGGGTGCGTTTACAAACATAATTATGAACTCTCACAAACGCCCAGACCCGAAGCAACTACTTGTGGGTTACAAAAATATGTGCTCCGTGCAGGAATCGAACCCACGACACGCAGCGCAGCAGTCCAATCGCTCAGCCACTGCGCTAAACGTTCCGGCAAATGCCGGCTATGCTGCGGGGCGAGACGGAGTGGAAAGCGGTGGCCTGGTGAAGAGGAGCGCCGCGTGAGGGAGAGGACAGCGTCCTCCCTCCACCCCAGCTGCAGTGGTAGACGCCTACGGTGACGGACTTCGCCAGACGATCTCCAGCCACCGTAGACTCGGGTATGCAGACGGCGAGTAATTGGTGACACGCTGTCCGACCTTGGATCATGCCCGGTTCGACGGCGCACCATTATGACGGGCCATCCTTTAGAGGGCCAAAGCCTGGCTTACGATTTACCGTGAACCCGGAACGTAAAGAGCTATATAAAAGGACACCGTGGATTTTAGTCAGTATGAGACTACAGTACCCCTGCCCTGCGCTGGGTGGGAAGACTCACAAGATACAAAAAAATGTCAGTTGCGTTTATTTATTTATAACTTCATGCAACTTTAAAGATACATAGGCAGGCTAAATGCCATAGGCATTCTCTACCAGTGAACCAAGGGTAGTGGAGAAATAACATGGCAGGTGCATAAAAAGAAAGAGATTATTATATAAAACTAGCGGCTTCGCACGGATGGACACAAAAAAAAAACATTTTTGTACTCTATAACCTGGTCTTGAAGGTTACATATACAACAAAAAAAGAATTTTTCGAATCGATCCAGCCGTTTTCGAGTTATGAGCTTAGCAATACAGATGATAGATAGATGTATTAAGATAAACATACATACATATTTACTATAATATATAAATATAGGAAATGATGACGCAACTTCCGCTTAAATGTATGTTGACTGGTGGCCGTCCTGATAACGAGAGGAAGCGCATTCCAAAGAACAATGGACTGAATGTGAAATGAAGAATGAATAAAATCAGAACTATGAGAAGGGCAAAGTAAGAGAAGATTATTAGAGGAACGCAGATTTCTAGCATGTGAAGTACATACATAGGAATTGAAAGTGAGGGATAAGGCAGGAAGGAGTGGACGGAGAGTTGAGTAGGGAGAAAAGAGTGGTCAAGGCACGCAAATTACGTCTTTGTTGGATTGGCATCCAATTATGCTCAGATTTGTAGCTCGGAACACGTTCATATTTCTTAAGATTAAAATATAAACCGGATGCAGTTATTGCAGAGCCGATCAAGCCATCAAATTTCCAATTAAATTAACGACTCCTTGGATATGCCTGGCTTCCCACTGCACAATTTACCAGTAAGGTTGGCTTCGTAGTGATCTTGCTTCGAATTATAAACCAACCAAAAACTGTTAACAGAACGCGTTTGGTGGTAAGTAAATTGATGAACAATGTGATTTAAGCGACGATACTCAAAGGAAAATTCGAAGGTTCGAAGGAAGGAAGTTCTCATTCTGCTGATCCCAAATGATATGCCGTTGGAAGGTTGTATTGGTGATTTTGATGATTATAATGAGGGATTTTCTTTTTCTGTTTTCCCTTGTCGACGGATAGATGGCGCTGAACGCGGTATGTTACTGCAATGAACGGAACGTCGTCAATTTTTTGTTTTTTTTCACTTGATTGTAATTTTGAGATCTTAAAACGTAACGTACATGTCATGTCATTGTCAGTCACATCACATCACACCATTGGCATTTGGAAATAAATAACAACAAGGAAAAAGAAAAAAATATTCATTGACCAGTTTTTTTTATTTATGAGTTTTATTATTGTTTTTTTTTTATTTCTAATGATTTTCTGACCAGGGGTGCGTTTAAGTCAACCAGCCAGATAAAAATCAAACTAACGAGAGTTCGCTGAACGGAGTCATAGGTTTAACTGTCAAATTCAATTGACAGCTCAGCTTGTTATTAATTATTCTCATTTTTTTCAAATCTTATTTACTTGTCACACACAAATAAAGTTCACGGAGGTGATAAATAAGTACTTGTTACAAATATTTGTTTCTAGAGAGCGAATTGAGCAAACAGCTCCATGTCAAAGTCAATCTGACAGCGGGATAAACTTTAGCGATGTAAAAAGGTCGCTAAAGGCCGCGTATTCCACGTTCCATCTTGCGGTACGTCCCGCCAAGGTCATACACCATCAAACACCGTGATTATAACGTACTGGACTTACGTGCAAGCCTATTCACGGTTGTTTTTTGCGTCGTGCATCGTGTCTGACGTACAGCCGTGACAGATGGTGATACGGGCGCTTAAGATTTATCCTAAAATACGCGAAAACATACACCAGCGGACGACCGTGAATGGGGCATATAAAAATTTTAATCAGTTTAATTTTTTCACCTCTCGGTGTACTTGAACGGGGTGTTTACGTTTAGTCCGTAATAAATTTTAAACTGGATGGTTGACTTAAACGCACCCCAGACAGATCGCAGCCGCCATTTTTGACATAAGGAAACATGTTGAGACGTTTTTTATTTTTTTTTTCTTTTCTTTTCGGACAGGGTCATGTGGGTGTACTATGTAGTTACTAAACCTCCTTAACACGTCGCGCTTAGTCATTTAAGAAAAAACTATGAACTCGGAACTGTAAAGCGCCGTATTCACCATCTGTCACGGCTGTACGTCATGCACGATGCACGACGCAAAAACAACGTGAATAGGCTTGACGTACGTCATAATCACGGTGTTTTTGCTTCGTGCATCGTGTTGACCTTGGCGGGGACGTACAGCAAGAGGAACGTGAATAAGGCGCTTAACATAAGTCAGTGTGAATCGTAAGACGTTCTCCGGCGCGATCTCGGGCGGTATGGAGGACGCGACTGTCGCAAACGCAAATAAATGATTTTTTAGCAAAATAAAATGATATTTTATTCTCTATTTTACGTGTCAGCACAATGACGGTCGGTCGTGGGACTTATGAATTACCCTGACCACGGAACGTAAAGGGCTATTGAAGGACACCGAAGATTTTAGTCAGTACAAGTCTGACAGTCCCACCTGCCCTGCTCTGGTTGGGAGGACTCATTTGACGATAAAAAAAGGCATAAAAATAGTAAAATGATTTGTATCGGTATCGAGAACCGATGACTCCAGAAATCACAGACTTTACCGAAGACCCTACCTTTTTGTACCTAAATGTGTAATATGAGTCACGTTTTCACCGGAGCGAAGCCGGGTCTTCATCTAGTGTTTATATAATTTAGAATATGAACTACAATTTATATTTATAAATTCAGTACATTGTTGCATTCGTACTAATCATGCTTCGAAACATAAACCAACCAAAACTGTGCTACAGAAACGCCGTTAGGTGGTAAGTAAATTGATGAACAATGTGATTTATTATTTATTTACTTCAGACACAGTCCCATATTTTTACAAAAGAAAATTAAAAACAAAGATACGACACATTTACAATAAATTCAACAAAAAATCAATTAAAATTAAAATTACAAATTAATAATTGAAATTAAAAATCAAAATTAAACACCGACATAAATTGAAAATAATATACCAAAAAAACAAAATTAAGTAAATTAAAATAAAATATAAACAAAATTAAAATACAATTATATAATCAAAATAAAATAAAATAAGATTGAAATAAAATAATATTGAGACAAAATTACAATTAAAATAAATTAAATTACATTGTAATGTCAAAAAACACGAGGAGAGGCGCTAGCATGAAGCTGCATCCACCTTTGTATAAGGGACAGATCCCACCGCTCGGACACACTCTCAGGAGGCCGTTGGGGCTGCTTCGTAGTCGATTTAACAATGAAGCACTCCGCTTTTTTACGATTGCGTAAAAATCATCGATTCGTGCTTCCGCAAACATAGCTGAAGCACTACAAAACCATCGATTTAAGCGACGATACTCAAAGGAAAATTCGAAGGTGATGAAGTTCTCATTCTGAGGATCTCAAATGATCTGCCGTTGGAAGGTTGTATTGGTGATTTTGATGATTAAAATTCTGTGACTACATACGTCTTCGTCGTCTTTTATCAACATACAACCTAGCCACTGCCCTGCAAATTGCAGAAAACGCACGAAAATTTTGAATTTCGCGGTAGGTTGGAGCATTCCCCTTAACGTCGCATCGTCCCTATTTTATGACGGTGATCCGTGATTGATGATAGCTCGAATAGCTTAAGGTTTAGTTACCAAGCCCATAAAATTCCATAAAAAAAATGATAGCTCGACGAGCCGCCATGATAAAATCAAAATGACAAGCATGTATGACATTTGACAGTGACATTAACAATTTATTCCAAAGGCTATTGAGATACAATATTGATAGTAGTTTATTATTGATTTGAATGTTTAAAAGGTTTTAAATCAGTGGCAGTCTCTGATTAGGTATCTTATATAGCAGCAGTGTGTGGTCAATATGAAAGTAGAAAAGCTGCAAATGTGTAGAATATGTTTAGTGGAAGATGTTCGTATGTTTATGGTTACCAATATGGAACTGCAACTACTTTATGAGAATCTTACGGATATTCCAGTAAGTAAATGACTGATCTGCTCCTACACATTCAAAACTTAAACCAAAATTTAATAACACACTACTCAAGTAGTTTGTTATTAAATACATATATTGTGTTATTGTATATAATAACATAATATTCCACAACTATCACACAACGCCATCTAGTCCCAAGCTCCGGCCGCCGTAGGCGCGGGCGGCGAGTAAAGGGCAACTCGCCGCCCGACCATGGACCCATGCCCGGGTCGACGGCGCGTCGTGTTCCACGCGCGCCTCAAAGAGCGTCAGCATAATGACGAGGCCCCCTCTCAGAGGGCTAAAGCCTGACGGGGTCGCGGGTCTTATACCATCACCGTGACCCCGGAACATAAAGGGCTATTGAAGGACACCGTGGATTTTAGTCAGTACAAATCTGACAGTACCTCTCGCCCTGCCCGGGGTGGGAGGTCTCATTTGATGATTTTACCACGTAAAAAAAAAAAAAAGCTAAGCAGAGCTTTTGCTAAGGGTACTGGAGAACTGATAAACATACTTATATATTTACTAAATACATACATATTATTGTAGATAAATTACACCCAGACACAGAACAAATGATCATGCTCATCACACAAACATTTGTCCTGGGTGGGAATTGAACCCACGACCCCCGGCATAGCAGCCAGTATCACTAGACCAACAGGCCAGTCAAAAGTATAATATGAACAGCAAATTGAACAATACTTTTGTTTCAGTTTGTAACTGAAGACAGTAGACCGATGCTTGCTTGTGTCTTCTGCTACACTAGACTAAAGCAATGCTGTCAATTGCAGAGGAAATGTCTGGAAGCAGAGAAGCTGTTCACTCAGACGTTGAATGAGGATGATGAGGTGGGGTTTGACTTCTGAACTTTTATTTGAATGATTGACATGCGAGGCTTGTAGTTACATATTTCTGTGTCCGGAAACATTGTTGAGCTAAAAAAATGGCATTTTGCTTTTACAATATTTTTATTTTTATTGCTTTTGATAATTACAGGTCTGATTACACAATGTTTTAAGCTATTGCATAGCTTTTAAAAATCAATGCCACTTTTCATTGTAATTGTATAACTCAAGAACGGGCTCAGCTATCCAAACCAAATGTTTAGGCTTTGTTTATTTAGTTTTACTTCATGTTGAAATCAATGGTACATAGGTGGACTTAGTGCCACAAGGCTTTCCTTACCAGTCAACCTTTGGGTGTGAAACAACACTGGTAGGGTATAAAAATTGGATAAAAACTACAAAAAATTAAAATTAAAAAAAATACTAGAAAAACTTAAATAAAATAACACTATTACACAATAGAATAAACTAAACAATATTAGATAAATAGAAAGAAAAACCTAATAATTTATGACATGGCGCAACTTTTGTTAATTGAGAGCTAATTTATTCTGACGTATAGAGGTTTCTTACTTTCCTATTTAAAGTGAAATTGCTTTCAGCTTTTTTAATGATGCAGAATTATAGTTTGTTCGGACTATTTAGTAGATGGTTTATGTGAAGTTTGCTCAAAATCGGTCGACGCAATGATATTATAAGTAAAAAGGTGTAGATACGTTATACGCGCTCAGAAAACTGACGCGCTCAAATGTGGTCAATTGACAAACCTTGACTAAATTTGTTTCTTTTTCACTTACGAAGCCATACTACTTTAGCGACTAATCGTGACGCAGTGTGTTATTGCAATGTTTAGTTATTCATGTGTGCGTTAGTGTGCCGTTTTTGAAGTTAGATTGTCGTGTGGTTAACGTTTCACATTTTTTGTAACAAATGAATTCAATAAATGGCGTGTCATTTTGTTAATGGAGATTTTGCTGTCAAATTGCCACTTCTTAGCGAAGCACGTATCGGGTCGCTAGTATTATAAGTTGGTGCCAGTTAAGATGGCAATAACGGTCATTGACCTCTACCTAATAAGTCCTCGTATAATGTCATAAGCTCAGAATTAGCATTTTTATAAAATACCGAATAATTAGTAAGTATATTGTAAGGATCAAAATGGTAAAAATATTTCACCTATACGTAACATTTTATATTATTTTTACATTTAAGACTCACAAGTAAACACTATTATATCACAGAAAAATGCTAATTCTGATATTTTGTCACTATACGAGGACTTATTAGGTAAAGGTCAATGACCGCTATTGCCATCTTAACTGGCACCAACTATAGTATAAATGGTGATTTCTCATGTAGTTGTGCAAAGTAAACGTTTGGACAGCTTGTACTCGTAGTGACTGCGGTTAGCATTTGACTGAACATTTTAAACAACTGTTTACAGACAAAACCAAGGAAAAACCAAGATGAAAGAGATTTTTCCAATGGGTTCATTATAACTCCAACAGTGCATGTTAACTATGTACTTGATAAATGTCAATCAGGAAGCTGTGATATCAAGGAAGAATTACAACATGATCTTAAGGAACAACATGATAGTATTGAACCCGAGGAAGAACATCTTGATATCAAAGAAGAATTACAAGATGACTGTGAGGAAGAAAATGAGAGAATTGAACTGAAAAACGAACAACATGATATCAAGGAAGAGTTAAGAGATGATATTGAGGAAGAGAATGAGAGTTTTGAACCAGAGCAGGAACCTCAAAGTGGTATGTTTTTTACTTAACTAGCTGTGCCCGCGACTTCGTTAAGGAACTTAACAATGTATTTTTTATCAAATTGATAAAGTTTCATACCAAGTTTCATGCCCTATTTTATCCCCTTGTTGGTAGAATTGATCAAAATCCTTTCTTATTGTGTTTGGGCTGTCCATTGATAGATCACTATGTCAGTCAGTTACCTTTGAGTTTTATATATTTAGATGTTATTTATTAACCCCCGACGGAAAAAGAGGGGTGTTATAAGTTTGACGTGTCTGTCTGTCTGTCTGTCTGTGGCATCATAGAGCCCGAACGGATGAAGCGATTTGACTTTAGTTTTTTTGTATGAAAGGTGACTTATCTGCGAGTGTTCTTAGACATGTTTGATGAAAATCGGTTGAGCCGTTTAGAAGTTGTGGGGGTGAAAGCGAGGAAAGGTAACCGAGGGTCTGCAAATATACTCGAGTTGGGTATCATATGAAAGCGTACTACGAAAGGGAATATTGATGACTTAATCGGGAGTACTCCTTGCAACATAAAATGATAAAAGTATGTACCTATAAAAAGTGTAAAATAAAAATTAAATTAAAAATTTAAAAAACCCCCGACACAAAAACCAAGTTCCCTTTAAAAAGTAAAAAATAATAAAAATACGTCGCGTTGGGGGACTGCAAAAAAACAGGAGATGATAAATAATTTGGAGCAGTCCCCCAACGCGACGTATTTTTATTATTTTTTACTTTTTAAAGGGAACTTGGTTTTTGTGTCGGGGGTTTTTTAAATTTTTAATTTATTTGATTTTTTAGCGGATAGCACCAACAGACTGGCTCTCTCAAGGCGTGAAAGTTACTCATTTATAGTGTCCGATCGAAATTTCGATACAAACGATACATAATGTTAGGTAGAACTCATGTATCTCTTATATTATCCACACTCAATTAATACTGTTTTAAGAGTTACAATGAAAGGGACGTTTTGCCCATTTTCCTCTAACGTTGCCGTCGCACAGTGCATCGACTAGGAAGCCAGCCCACTTAGGATTATAAAAACATGATTTTTGAACAACAAAAGATGATAATGTACTCAATCTCTTAAGTTCTCTTATGTGTTTTTCGGGAAAACCTATATTTTAGATGAAATTTGAGTAAGTTTGAACAATTTGTGACACAATTTTAATTAGGTCAGCGTATCACCTTCATATCAGACGAACGACGTCCATTGCTAAACATAGGCCTCCATAGATTTCCAATAGGACCGGTTTGAAGCGAGATCTATTATAAGTATTCAGTGAGATCCTGTGATTATTGTTACGTAATTACGAACGCAACCTTAAAAAATATGTATTGTCTGTGGTCGTCACTTCCTTCCGCCCTGTTCCTGTCGTCCCGTCGCCATGTGCACGCATGCCGAATACAAGTCGTTCACAAGTCACTTGTTTTATTGAGACTACAAGCCCCTTGCCAGCCCCACCAACCATAATATGGTGTCAGAAGCGGAGCCATATGAAGTCAACGTCGTGTCGTAGCCATTTAACTGGTGAGAAAATATTTTTTATTACTGTCACGTGTCGTCCATCGCCAAGATGTAAAAGACGAGTCGCCCAAAAGTCGCCCTCCTGCAAGCTTGCCACAGGGTAATTTCACCCTCGACGTTAATTCCAATAATATGCCACTGGCTTGGAAAAATTTCAAAACAAGTCTCAGTATTTATATGATTGCAAACAATCTCGAAGAGGAACCAGACTTCAGAAAAGTAGCCATTTTATTACATACAATCGGGCCAGATGCACTACAAATCTATTACTCGTTCAATGTGGGCATAAAAGAGATAACATATAAAGAGTTACTTGACAAATTTGAAGCGTATTTCCTACCAAAAGTAAATATTTCGGTAGAACGACACAAACTTTTCAATAGAAAACAAGGACCAGATGAAGAAATAGAAACTTATGCTACACAACTGAAAAACATTGGACTACAATGTAACTTTGGAAGTCTAACTGATGACCTACTCAAAGACGTGTTCTCATCACATCATGTGCATACATTCGCGAAAAAATACTTCTTGAAAAGCCAAAAACATTCGACGATGCTGTAACAATCGCGAAGACACTGAGAAATACCAAAGCAGAAGCAAAGTCCATAGAAAATGAAGAAATAAATCTCATCAGGTCAAAGCGTCAACCACGTCAGTCAAGTCAAAATCATAAGTCAAGCCAACATCATCAGCCAAGTCAACGTCAATCGAGTCAACAACGTCAATCGAGTCAACATCGTCAATCAAACCAAAACTCTCAGCAAGAAAGTCGCAGCCACTCAAGTCATAATTGTCAGCAAAGTCAATACAGTCAGGGGTCCAAAGAAAAATGTTCCAGATGTGATCAGGTACACCGAGCAAGATGTCCAGCATTAGGAGTCACCTGCAATATCTGTCATAAGCCAAACCACTTCGCTAAATGTTGTCGCAGCAAGCATGTAAGGCTCATCGAAGAAGACTCAAACGGTAACACGTCAGATACTTACTTTTTAAATAGTTTATATACTAATGAGATTTCATCTAATGTTAAAAATCCATATTGTACTAAATTGTCCATTCATAAACAAGATGTTAATTTTTTGCTAGATACCGGTGCTGATACAAACATTTTGTCATTTAACTTGTATAAAAAAAACTTAATTTGCCATTGTCAATATTAAGAAAAGTAGTCACAAACTTTCAACTTTCAGTGGGGAAATTTTGCCTACAATAGGTCAATGTACATTATCTGTCAGTCATAACAACAAAGAGTATATAACTAACTTTTACATAGTAGACTTGCCATGCAGAAACATTATAGGTCGTCAAAGCTGTGAAGATTTAAAACTATTAAAAAGAGTTCACAATGTCCAATTCCAACAGTCAGTTGAGTCAGTCTTAACAGAGTATAAAGATCTCTTTAGTGGTTTAGGTTGTCTAAAAGACTATGAATGTCACTTAACATTAAAACCTGATGCTATACCTTCTATTGATGCTTGTAGACGCATACCATTCAGTCTCTTGAAAGAATTAAGTCAAGAATTAAAAACACTAGAAAATGACCAAGTCATAGCCAAAGTCGATCAGCCTACAGAATGGGTAAGTCCAATTGTCATCGCAACTAAGAGAAATGGTTCACTTAGATTGTGTATAGATCCAAGGAAACTCAACAAAGTCATAATGCGTCCTCACTACCAATTCCCAACAATAGACGAAATTAAATCCAGCCTCTCTGGGTCACAATATTATACAACATTAGACGCTAACAAAGGTTTTTATATGCTGAAACTAGATGAAGCTTCCTCTAAGCTTTGTACTTTCATAACACCTCAAGGTCGATATAGGTTCTTGAGACTACCTTTTGGTATAAATGCTGCCCCAGAACTTTTCCATTCAGAAATGACAAAAAGATTTAATGATATACCAGGCGTCAAAATCATGATGGATGATTTTTTAATCTACGGTTCTAGTAAAGAGGAACATGATTCCAGATTAAAACAAGTCTTAGAAAGAGCTAGAGAAATTGGCATTAAATTTAACAAAGAAAAATCTAACATTTGTAAAACTGAGGTCAAATATTTAGGACATATTTTTTGTAAGGAAGGTGTAAGAGTCGATGAAAACAAAATAAAAGCCATATGCAACATGCCACCACCCACTAATATAAATGAATTACAACGCTTCTTGGGCATGGTTACTTATTTAGGTTCTTATATAGAGAATTTGTCAGAGAAAACTTCTAATTTAAGAACTTTACTTTCTAAAGATAATGAGTGGTGCTGGCAAGATAAACACATGTCTGAATTTAACTTACTTAAAGAATGTATAACCAAAGCACCAGTCTTAACTTATTATGATCATAATAAGCCTATCACATTGTCAGTCGATTCATCAAAAGATGCCATGGGTGCAGTTATTTTTCATGATAAGCAACCAATAGCTTATGCATCAGCTTCACTAACTGCTTCCCAACAGTCATATTCCCAAATCGAGAAAGAATCATTAGCTATTCTATTTGGATGTACAAAATTCCATCAGTACATCTATGGCCGTCATACAACAGTAGAAACTGACCATAAGCCCATAGTTCCACTTATGAACAAGCCAATTTATAATATACCACCACGTCTTCAAAGAATTATGCTTAGGTTACAACCTTATGATCTAAATGTCATTTACAAACCTGGTAAATACTTATATGTAGCTGATACATTGTCCAGAGCAGCTTTACCAGAACAGTCCTTAGTAGATCTAGACTCAGACTTAGATTTACATGTCAATTTAGTAATTAGATCTCTGTCAGTTAGTCAAAATAGATTAAAATCTATCCAAGAACAGACCTCACAAGATCAGGAATTACAATTGCTAATTAAATATTGCAAAACAGGTTGGCCAGAGCATAAGAAATCATTGCATGACATTATAAAGCCTTATTTTCCATTAAAAACAGAGTTACATGTCATGAATGGTATAGTTTTTAAAAACAATAGTATTGTCATACCTAATAGTATGAGAAATGAGATTTTGAAACAGATCCATGAAGGACATCAAGGTATACATAGTTGCCAAAGAATAGCAAAGAACTTAATATATTGGCCTAATATGTATACTGAAATAGAGAAGTATATTAGTAATTGTCATATCTGTCTCTGTTACAGGCGCAGCAACTCTAAAGAGCCCTTAAAGCCGCATAATATAAAGCTTATCCCTTGGTATAAAGTCGGTTTAGATTTATTTGATTTTAATTCAGATAAATATATCATAGTAGTTGATTATTTCTCTAAATATGTTGAAATTGTCAAGCTAACAAGAGGTTCTTGTAGTAATATTGTTATCAGTCATTTGAAATCTATTTTTGCCAGACATGGAATTCCAGCCATTTTAGTCTCCGACAATGGTCCTCCATTTAATTCAAGAGAGTTTCATGATTTTACTAAAGATTGGCAAATAGAACATGTAACTTCCAGTCCATACTATAGCCAGTCTAATGGACTTGTTGAAAGATCAATAGGTACCATTAAAAATATGTTAAAAAAGTGCCTTGCAGACAGGTCATACACAATTGCCTCTCCAGAAGGAACTTTTCGTCGCAATCGTCATCATGTCATAAAACCCAAATATTCTCCTAATAAATCTCCTTCTCGCACTCCTGTACACAGTTCTCAGTCAAACGATACTCCGCAGTCTTCCAATCCTTCAAACCATCAGTCTCCCTGTCCAACTAGCCCTGCTCGCAAACTTGAAAGTCCTGAAACAAAAACAAATACATTACAAACGCCTAACGTACACACAAATCAACCTACCTCTTACTCTTCGTTTGGTAGAGCTATTATGAAGCCAAGAAGATTTTGGTAATTTGTAAAACATTGTTTTAGAGTTATTTTTTAAGTTAATTAATTGTGAAAATGTTCGTTTATTATTTAGAATTTAGTTTTATCAGGCCTGGTTCACTCCGCGGCGTAGGTATAAAACTGCACGTAGGGTGGGGGGCCTCTTCGTGGAGGACAATTCAGTCGGGTGCCACGCGCTACCCGTTCCGCTCGCGCTTCATCTTCTAAATATTTTTGTTCGGTTACGTCTATTTACGCACCACGCTACCGCGTGATCTTGATGGGTAAGAAAAAAAGTGCATATTTATCTATGTAGTACATTTAAAATACGATTATTAATTCCAGTCAGTAAAATGACCAGTGATACAATTTAATTTAGTAGGTACCTAGTATGTCATTAATGCACAAATGTCAATTTACTAACTGGAATTAATAATCGTACTTTAATAATGAACAACAAAATTATCTACCTGCTTGTGGGGTGCTTATTAATGTCATTCAAGTATCCCCGCTTAACTGACCATGATTAGGTAGGTTACAAGTTTGTCCTACTAGAGGACCAAGATAAAATAGACGAATATCAAACCTGACATCACCCTACTCACGTTAAGCTGAGTAGCTACGTAGGTAGGTCGAATTAAAATCGGTAGAAAGTAGAAAGATTGCTTTGTTGTTTACGCACGTTCAAACTCAGAAAATGGCCACACTACGCATTCAAGGTCAGCGATCGTATTTCGCTGCGCGACTTTTTTACCTACCTACCTGCAAAGACACGCCACGCGGGGCCTGTAACAGTATGCGATAGTAATTGGTCGGTTGAATGCAAAATGATAAGGACTAGCTACTTTGCCACAGACGATAACAATCTTTAAAGTTATGACTTAATAAAATTATAGACCAAGAGCCATGGTCAAATAAGAGAAATAATTATACATAACAATAATAGGTAAAACAGATAATATTAATATATATAATTGTTCCTCACGAAAGGTGCCGTAGGTGTATGAAGTAATCGATGATGAATCCAAAAAGATATAGGTTGATGATAAAAACAAAATTCCATGAGGAACATAGGTATTTATGTTATTAATGTAATTTAACAAATGCGTAAAAACGTATACCCACCTAACTGTGTCTAAACTCGCGAGTCGCATCCCTATTGAGCTTGACCGACGGTAACCTTTCAATGTCCTTGGCGTCAGATAAACAAAAATAAACTTTCGCGCGTAACCATTCAGTACATTTTTGCTTGCGCATGGGAAGTTTAGGCTAATATAAAAGTAGGTGGGCGGTACGGCTGCCAGTTAAAATGTACTTTATTCTTTCGTGCATAGATTTTACATTTGTTTATTTTTTTTTGGGAGTGACGCTTCTTTGCGTAGTAATATTATTTATTCTATGGTTTTATGTAAGATTGTTTTTATGTTGTCAATTTAATTGTTACTGTCATTCAAATGTCAATTGTCATGTCATGTGACACTAATGTCAAATAGTGTTGCCAAAAAAAAAAAAAAATGTGTGAACACTTACGTTTTGTTCCATTGTAATTTATTAACTGCTTTCTTTTATTTTGTATAAGGGAGATGTTACGTAATTACGAACGCAACCTTAAAAAATATGTATTGTCTGTGGTCGTCACTTCCTTCCGCCCTGTTCCTGTCGTCCCGTCGCCATGTGCACGCATGCCGAATACAAGTCGTTCACAAGTCACTTGTTTTATTGAGACTACAAGCCCCTTGCCAGCCCCACCAACCATAATAATTATCATCAGATCGTCACCTTGCAGGTTGACGTCCCATGCTTCGCTTGCCAGTACGTGGTCTCCATACGAGAACCTTATGCTACCATTGGCCAGCAGTTCTGCGTGCTATTTAGCCAGGCCACTGGCACTTTCACTTGCTAATTTGTTGGGCCATGACGGCAACTTTGGTTCGTCTACGAATGTCCTCATTTCTGACTCGATCATACCAAGTAATTCCGAGCATATCCTTAACCATAGCTCGTTGGGCTATCTCGAGCTTACTAATTAGGCATATAGACACATTGGTAGGAAACTTTCGACTTGAGGCACTGAGGTATTCTAGACTAGAAAACGTTCGCGTTCGTTCGTTTCCCGAACAATGCCCAGCCGAGTTGGCTTCGGCGGTTGACCGCTTACTTGAAATTGGACCTTCCTCGTGAGGTTATGAAAATAGATACATAGGTATCTATTTTCATAACCTCAACAGTTGTCTTAACAGTTTCTTATTCACAGGTGCGTGTGACACGAAGAAACCGTACGTGGGAATAACAAGACTAGAAGATACAACTACACTCCCGCAAAAGAAACCTGAACAGACAGACTTACTAATTATCCGGAAAACCGAGAAACACAAGTCTGCAGCTCCTTCTAAATTCACAAAGCTTGTCACAAATTCTCAATCAATGAGTAATATTGTAAATAATACTGATACAGCTGCGAATGAACTAAAAGAAGCGTATAATTGCGATGTGTGCCATCGCAATTTTGCTACAAAACGTCGTTTGAAAATACATGCTCGTCTACACACTGGTGAAAAACCTTACGAATGTAAAATATGTCAACAGAGTTTTATTGAACTAACCGGTTTGAAAAGACATGTTCGTATACACACTGGTGAAAAACCTCACAAATGTAAAATATGTCAGAAGAAATTTACGGAAGGGTCTAAATTAAAATCACATGTTCGTATACACACTGGTGAGAAACCTTATAAATGTGACATATGTCAGAAAGGTTTTAGGGAAGGGTCCAAATTAAATTCACATGTTCGTATACACACAAGTGAAAAGCCTTATAAATGTGAAATATGTCAAAAAAGTTTTAATCGAAGTGCTGATTTAAAATCACATATACGTATACACACTGGTGAAAAACCTTATACGTGTGATGTATGTCGAAAGAGCTACTATCAAAGATCTAAATTTATAAAACATGTTCACGCGCACACTGGTGAAAAACCGTACAAATGTGAAATATGTCAGCATGCTTTTATTAGTCCAAGTGAGTTAAAACAACATATTCGTATACATTCAAATGAAAAACCTTACAAATGTGATATATGTCAGAAGAGTTTTAATCAAAATTCTAATTTGAGTCGACATGTTCGTACAACACACATTGGTGTAAAACCCCACAAATGTAAAACATGTCAGAAAAGTTTTAGTCTAAGCAGTAATTTAAAAGTTCATATGCTTGTACACACTGGTGAAAAACCTTATAAATGTGAAATATGTCAGAAGAGTTTTAATCAAAATGCTACTTTGAAGTCACATGTTCTTATACACACTGATGAAAAACCTTTCAAATGTGAAACATGTCAGAAGAGTTTTAAACAAAGTTCTAATTTGAGAAAACATGTTCGTAAACACACTGGTCAATAAAAAAACAGCCCATTTTGATAAATGATATTTATTTTGTAAATTGGTTATAAAAAACACTTTTACACTTTTACGTCATAATCAATATTTTTAAAGCTAGATGAGGCCGGTGTTTCGTACCTGACTACTCTGAGAAGAAACAGCCGAAACAAACTCAGAGGTCACAGTCTCTTTTCAAGTCCAGACATTGTTCAGGTCATACGAGGACCATGCGGGTGTGTGTGACGGTCTTTTGAAGAAAGAACCACACAGATTTGAGTGGACCTGTCCAGTCAGTGCAAGCATTTGTCGGTGCCGTGTAGCTCGACTCAGACCTCAAGGAGCTCAATGACACGACGAACAATACCAAAGAAAGGACATTTGGGTAGGCCGCTTAAAGTACTCAAATTGTCAGACAATTATTATGAGTCAAGAGCAAAACTTCCCCACATTCGTCCTCGCATTCACAATGATAAAATTAATAAGTACACAAACAAACAAAAAAGATAAAAATAATTGAAAAAAAACATGTCAAATTGTAAAAAATAATAAATAAATAAAAAAATCAAAGTCACAAAGTAACTCACGTCAGATTGTAAAAACATAAAAAAATAAATAAGAAATGTCAGATTGTATAAAATGAAAGGAATAAAAAAAAAAAACATACAGTCGAATTGATAACCTCCTTCTTTTTGAAGTCGGTTAATAACAAATACAGACAAAGTGGTAAAAATATGAAATTTAACAAAACAAGAAAAAAAAAAACTAAAAGAAAAAAAAAAGATGACATTCTACAATACTATAACATGATTATAACAACAACATTCAGCGAGTAAATTCAATTGGAGCAGCTTAATCCCAAGCTTTTTTGTCTTCAAGATAATGGTTTACATGATAATAGGCTTTCTGAACCAGTTTACGTTTAATAAATGATTTGAATTTATTTATGCTTAGTGCTTGAATAGAACTTGGAAGCTTATTATAAAAACGTATACACTGACATCTAAATGTGCCCCCTATTTTTTTGAGCCGGGTAGCTGGAACCATGAATTTGTCCTTATTTCTTGTATTAATATTGTGGAAATCACTGTATTTTTTAAAAAGATTAATATGTTTATGTGCGTACAAGAGGTTTTCATAGATGTACTGAGCCGGCACAGTCATTATATTAATCTCTTTAAATTTTTCTCTGAGGGAGAATCTGGGACTTAGTTTATAGATGCAAAATAAAAATTGTTTGAATTTCAGCGGCATTGCCCCACAACAGACACATTGACAACCGGTCACTATCTCTCAGTAGTCTTTCATTGATTTTTTACTTTATCTGGTTGGGTATTCTAAATAAACAGCGCGTAATGGTTGTTTTCTGTGTTGTTTTCCCACGGCAGGACGATTACCCATCGAATCACAAAGACAAACTTAAAAAAAAAAGTTTTTTTTTTTCGAATCCTGGGCACCGCTTGGTATTGATTTTTTTCTTGTATTTTTTTCTGAATGGCCTTTAGTTCTACTATGACCCATTCCAAGGTTATCCATTAATTACGGGGCAGTCTATATAAAGCGCAATTTCGTGCTCTCACCTTTGGGATGGATGGACGGGCAGAGAAGAGTGTGGGATGGAACTGCATAACTTGATTCCGCCTGACCCTTTCTATCTTCGGACTACTAGACGTACGGCAATGCGCAATCGACATATGGTGGACATCCCTCCGGTACGTACAAAGCGTTTTGCCAATGCCTTTATTGTACGCACAGCTAAGGAGTGGAATTCCCTGCCGGCTGCCTGCATCTGTATTACCTGACTGCTATAACCATGGGGTCTTCAAGTCAAGAGTGAACAGGTTACTTCTAGACAAACGTGCTTCACCATCAGGCGAGATAGTGCTCAAACGCGAGACTATCTATAAATTAAAAAAAAATCTTAATCACAATCGATTTAGAACTAGGTAACGATTCATAAAGTTAAAATGAAATGGAAATTACAGCTTGGCAAAAAAGAGTGTGGAAAAAATGAGGTCGCTACTAGTCGTTTTATTAATTATGAATAAACAATTACGCAATGATCGTTGTGAAATAATGTAGAAAATAGTGAAATAACGCAATGTAATTGTTTTTTTTAACACAGAAGCTACTCGTAGACATTGAGCTATTATTACTACGTATAGAGACGACACCACGCATCACCACTGTGTCCCATCCAGGATAAGTGCGCGTGCCTAGAGCACGCCACAGAGCTGTCAAACAATTGAATGAACATAGGCGCGCGCACTCATCCTGGATGGGACATAGTTGTGATACGTGGTGTTATCTCTATACGTAGTAATAATAGCTCAATGCTCGTAAAGTGTTTGTACGTAAAAAAAACGTTTTGTAGTTTCAACTGTCATCAGACTCTTCCCAAGTTTGAAGTAGAAGAAGTCTTGTATTATTTTTTTCTTAAAACTTCTGATGTCTTTCAAGGAATATTTATTTTCTCATAATAAATGTATGCTACTTGGTTCGCAATTACAAAAAATACTTAAAAAAAAGTAACTGACTTCAAAAACAACAACAAAAAAGGGTAAAATAACCTACATCATAACTTTTCGGTGTCGGTGTAAGTCGGTGGCTTTATTTTTTTATTTCACACCATACAGTTGTTTTTGAAGGCGGTTACTTCTTTTTGAAAAGGTTTTTTATTTTTCCCTTTTAAGTTTAAACATTCTACTCACATTCTTGTCAAATACATATTTTTCTTACAAGTGTACTAGAATATTGTAATCCGTAGCACCAGTAATAAATAACATCGCCCATGTACATAATATATTAATAAACCTATCTCAAAAACTATTGAACCGATTTTGACTATACTTGCAGTATTCCCTATTTCAAACAATAGCCATACATTTTTGCTTGCATGCAAAAATGTATGGCTATTGTTTCCACCGTCGCACTGTGGGCTGAAATCAGCGTTTCATAGACATTCAAATCATTTTTTTGAAAGTGTGGTTTTTTTTGACATGGAATGATAGAGGAGACTAATTACATGCCTAAAAATATATTTTTCTTGAAATGGGTACGTAAATGGAGGTGTGAGAATTTTTTCTTTAAAAATTTGTATGGAGACAACAATAAAAAATAAGATAACTCTGCTATCGCACAATTGGCCCTAATTCCCGTCTAGGAGATTAATCCTTGAATTATTTTGGATTTTTTGACATACTCAGTATGACGGCCTCAGGTGCGCTTTTTTTTTTAAAAATGTATATATATTTTTTTATTTTTGTGGCAATTTCTTTGGACTAATTTGGCTTAACATACATGAATATGATCGGAACAATTAACTACAACAGTTTTATTTAAAAAAAAACCAGTCATACCAATAAAACAATTTAAAGGAGATCATTTTTTTGGGCCTTTTCTCAAGTACCGGCCAGCGAAAAAAATTGATACCTATGGGAAGTACTGGTTATTTCGAGCAATAGTTACTATGGCACAAAAGTTGTAGGATTGCTCTCGGCCAAGTTATACAAGTTCGAAGATTCGTAATTTTCATACATTTTTAAATTTCTGAAAGTGCCGAGAAACACCAAATAATGATAAGTATTGCTAGAACTAGCAACCTTAAGCAATTTAACATAAAATATCATCACGCCTGTAATCTTTTAACGGTTGGGCAGAGGTGTACCCAAGTAATAATCACTGCATTTTTTGTGGAAAGAATTAAAAACGTGTTAAAATATATAAATCTGCTGGTCCCCATGCCAGCATCGGGTACAGAATCGAAGCTTCCTGTGGTAGGAGTCTTGGGAGAGCGACCTCCTTACAATACGAATCGTGACCAAAAGTCAAGCTTTTTGAATAAACCCGTTTAATGGGTAATAAAATTATCAACTTAGTTATCTCGCTCTGGGTTGACCTGGAGAGGCCCTTATAGAGCCAAACGCCTACCAGGTTGCAGGACTATCATAGCAGGATACTGTAGCGCAATGAGATGATTTTATTAGCCAAAAAAAACGTGGTTGATTCAGAAAGCAGTACTTTTAGTCAGGATTCGGATAGTTTGATTAATATTAGACGAAGATTTCTCTCCCAAGATTAGGGATCTTCCACAGGCAACTTCGATTCTGTACCCGATGCTGGCATGGGGACCAGCAGATTTATATATTTTAACACGTTTTTAATTCTTTCCACAAAAAATGCAGTGATTATTACTTGGGTACACCTCTGCCCAACCGTTAAAAGATTACAGGCGTGATGATATTTTATGTTAAATTGCTTAAGGTTGCTAGTTCTAGCAATACTTATCATTATTTGGTGTTTCTCGGCACTTTCAGAAATTTAAAAATGTATGAAAATTACGAATCTTCGAACTTGTATAACTTGGCCGAGAGCAATCCTACAACTTTTGTGCCATAGTAACTATTGCTCGAAATAACCAGTACTTCCCATAGGTATCAATTTTTTTCGCTGGCCGGCACTTGAGAAAAGGCCCAAAAAAATGATCTCCTTTAAATTGTTTTATTGGTATGACTGGTTTTTTTTTAAATAAAACTGTTGTAGTTAATTGTTCCGATCATATTCATGTATGTTAAGCCAAATTAGTCCAAAGAAATTGCCACAAAAATAAAAAAATATATACAACATGTCCCAAAATTCAACGATAAGCCGGCACCAGAGGATGGACCTACTAATGACCACTCGAGAAAAAAAAAAGAAAAAAAAATACCTCTACTTTTTTTAAATTACTTAAAAAAATGGAAATTCTTCGAAAATGTATACCCCTTATGACACTTTTAACTACCATGACCATAATTTTTCAAATATTTCAGTTTTTTTGTTTGTATCGGCAACCTAAGTAGTACTACTATTCACCATAATCTTTGAAAATTACAGAATTTTCGTAGTTTTATACAAAAAAACAACCAAAAAAAATAATTTCCCTAAAATTTTGAAAGATTTTAACGTTCAGTACTCTTTAACTCATCGTAGTGTAAAAAAAAAATATGGACACTACTATGGCAAGTTTTTTAAAAAATTAGCGCATGTAACCTAGATTTTAAAATGGTATAATACTTTAGGAAAACTAGCCACAAAAAAAAATAATGACACTTTTTCTAATCAAGAACCAAATTTCATAAGTTGTTGTTAATAGTAATCACTTCTACTATGTGCCCAAAATATCAAAAAAAAATTTTTTTTAAAAGTAGGTATTTTTTTTTTTTTTATTTTTTTCTCGAGTAGTCATTAGTAGGTCCATCCTCTGGTGCCGGCTTATCGTTGAATTTTGGGACATGTTGTATACATTTTTAAAAAAAAAAGCGCACCTGAGGCCGTCATACTGAGTATGTCAAAAAATCCAAAATAATTCAAGGATTAATCTCCTAGACGGGAATTAGGGCCAATTGTGCGATAGCAGAGTTATCTTATTTTTTATTGTTGTCTCCATACAAATTTTTAAAGAAAAAATTCTCACACCTCCATTTACGTACCCATTTCAAGAAAAATATATTTTTAGGCATGTAATTAGTCTCCTCTATCATTCCATGTCAAAAAAAACCACACTTTCAAAAAAATGATTTGAATGTCTATGAAACGCTGATTTCAGCCCACAGTGCGTCGCCAGTGCCGGTGCCGGGCCGGCTAATGGAAAAACGCCCAATTTTAAAATACAGGTTTCACGCGTAGCGTAGCATGGTGTAAACTTTTTGTACTAAAAACAAAGCCACGACAAAGATAATAGAATGCGTTTTCCCTAGCCAACTAACAGAAGATGAAAGTTTAGTTATCCCGAGACTTATAGGTATGACTAGATACTGTATGGCTAGTAATCTGTGGTATGGCCAATTTTATTTAGCTATTGCTCAGTCCATCTTTTATATCTATGATAGTACCTAATCACTCAACTACAATTTTTATTTTAAAAACAGTTATTTATGCATGTCGTATATGTTTAGTCTTTACCATCCTTCAACACAAACAAAAACCCCCGAAACTTAACACAAAACAAATTATATTTAATAAAGGCCCGTTACAGAGTGTAGTAAACGACAAAGTAGTTTTAGTAATTTAAATGCCATAGTTGTATAAATCATGTAAATTTTATATTATGAATATAGTGATTATTTTTAAATCTATACGGATGGTTCTATGAGCCTCAGTCCAATTTAAATGACTTTTTTTCACTTATTACGTTAGTTTTATGGCACAATAATGAATCTAACAAACCTGCGTTCTTTGTTTACATCAAATATCAAAAATTTTAAAACGTTGTCATCAGACATTTAAGATTAGTTCCGTTTCAAGACATTCTGTCCAAGCTGTAGATAACGATTTACAAAAACCGCCGTTCCTACGATTAATGAAACGCTTGATTTGATTAATCGATATCAGGCAGCGTCCCTCCCTATTATTATGACAGTGACACTGACAGTTGACAATAGATGACAGCTTGACAGGAAAGAACTGTTTTGTCTTTACTGAAATCTGAATAGTCTTTTTAGACAAAAATTGAGTAATTATTTGTTAACACCAGTATTTTTACAATAAATTAGTTTACAATATGAAAGTAGAAAAGCTGCAAATGTGTAGAATATGTTTAGTGGAAGATGTTCGTATGTTTATGGTTACCAATTTGGAACTGCAACTACTTTTTGAGAAGATGACTGGAATTCCAGTAAGTAAATGATCCATAAAGATAATTCAAGCACGAGTACTTTTTTTACGTGTTAAAATCATCAGATGAGGCCTACCACCCCGGGCAGGGCGGGAGGGACGGCGGGACAGACTTGTACTGACTAAAATCCACGGTGTCTTCAATAACCCTTTATGTTTCGGGGTCACGATGATGGTATAAGTCCAGCGACCAAGCACGAGTACTTGAAAGAAAAATGAACGTTTTGGAGATACGCATCTTCAGTGCAAGTTTTTTTTTTAATCTTTATTTTAAGAGAATTTTTGCTAATGCAAATATGACACTCTGTATATAAATCATAACATCACTTAACATTATTAAATAAAGATTATTAAACATAAATGTTTGTTAATTATTTTTATACGCATTAACGCATGCGATGCGCATCGTAAAGATGATTTTTGAGGAAAGAAAAATTTTAGATTGCAAGTGGGATTCGAACCCGCGTCTTCTGGATAGGTACTCCAGACGCCTTAACCAACTAGGCCATTGCAATCCACACTTGCAAGCCGAAATTCTCTATTCCTTTTAACGCTTCATGGTAGCGTAGCGCCATCTCTCTTCTCATTAATCCAAGAGATGGCGCTACGCTACCATGAAGCGTTAAAAGGAATAGAGAATTTCGGCTTGCAAGTGTGGATTGCAATGGCCTAGTTGGTTAAGGCGTCTGGAGTACCTATCCAGAAGACGCGGGTTCGAATCCCACTTGCAATCTAAAAAAAATTTTTCTTTCCTCAAAAATCATCTTTATAAATGTTTGTATTCTATTTTGCATATTTATGACCGCAAGTATATTATCTGATTGTGGATCATGCAAATTAATGTTCTCTCTCTATGCCAATTTTTGTCCGCAAGTAATGGTTATGTACGGTAACGCAACGGACACATCTTATTAATATATGATATGTGTCCTCCTCTTCGCTACACATACTACACATAGGTGATGGTAATGTTCCCAATTAGGTAACCAAATTTATTCAGGGGCATATGACCAGACCGAAGTCTGAATAATATAGTTAAGTCCACCCTGCAAATAGGACAGTCGTCAAACCAAGGAGAATATGAGGGCTGTGTTTGGATTGTTCTATACCAGATTCAGACTTGTCTCTGGAATGAAGATCAAAATCTTCCTTCCAGTTTTGTAAACATATTTTTTTCAGCAATGATATGAGATCCACATAGTGTGGAATCTCATCATATTATATGCCATCCTAACATGCCTGTTTTGCAAGAAAATCTGCCTTAATGAGGATATATTACTAGACTCCGCATGCACAATCTAAGGAACAGAAACGATTCTGTCACCTCGCTGAGGTACTGTGTAAGCGAGGGGGATGTGGTACTGTGTTGTGATTGGCTAACTCAAGGTCTGTTCTGTCTCAAGGTATGTTTACGGCTCACAGGAGAGGTCGAAATAAGATGGATATAAGAATTTTTTGCCTAATGTGTTGACAGACATTGGTCGCCTGTTATTAGGAGTCTAGTAATATATCGTCGTTGATTTCCGACTACACCAATATGAGACAGAATCCACTGAATGATTATTTATTAATAACCATTTTCTAATCAAATACAAAGTTCTTTACTTATTTATAAAATTACAATTAATTCAACAATACTTTTTGTTGCAGTTTGTAACTGAAGACAGTAGACCGATGCTCGCTTGTGTCTTCTGCTACACTAGACTAAAGCAATGCTGTCAATTGCAGAGGAAATGCCTGGAAGCAGAGAAGCTGTTCACTCAGATGTTGTATGAGAATGATGAGGTGGGGTTTGACTTTTGTTCTGTGGCACTTGTTATGAAAGTATAATACTTTGTACACTTGTGTGGCTCTCTTCAGTATTGTATTGGATTCCTCATATCAGCCCGGGATCACCCACTGCTGGCTATAGGCCTGGATTACAGTCTGGTATCCACAACTAAATGTGATACCTGCATATTTTTCGTGCGGGTTCGAATATCATTTGGAGCCTTTGTGTTTGATCTCATAGAGAGTACCTGGGTTACCAACGTACCTAGTCCTATATGAGGTACCCTCAGGGCAGTGTTGGAGCTTATGGAGTGGGAAGTGGTCGCCTCCTGCGAAGTAGTCATGCTCGCTAAGGAGGAGCCGCGTGAGAGAGAGGACAATGTCCTCCCTCCGCCCCACCCGCGGTGGTGAACGCCCACGGCGACGGACGTCGCAAGACGATCTCCGGCCACCGCAGACGTGGGCATGCAGGCGGCGAGTAAAAGGCAACTCTCTGTCCGACCATGGACCATGCCCGGGTCGACGGCGCGTTCTGTTCCACGCGCGCCTCAAAGTCCGTCAGCATAATGACGGGGCCCCCTCTCAGAGGGCCAAGGCCTGCCGGAGTCCCCGGGACCCCGGAACATAAATAAAAGGCTATTGAAGGACACCGTGGCTTTTAGTCAGTACAAGTCTTATAGTCCCTCCCGCCCTACCCGGGGTGGGAGGACTCATTTGATGATTTACGAAGTAAAAAAAAAAGTGTTGGAGCACATGAGCCGTTGTCTCGTCCACCACCATACACGCTAGCATACACCATACAGGGAGCTGCCTTTGATTCCTAGGACAAAGAGGTGTTTATTGAAGGAGCCCTGTACTGTAAGGGTGGCTGTAACTTTGCATAGCTTCTGCTTTGTTAAACTGAGCACATGTATGGTGAAGCAGCCATTGATTTCCTACCACAGGTTTCCATGTAATTTTCCTGCAGTTTCCCTGACCAGAGTATGAATGTAACCGAAAGGGGGTGGAACTATGGGTTTGACCTGTCTTTATAGGTGTTGTAGCTTGTTCGAAGTGGTGACTAGGCAATCTAAGGTGATGACTGCTTTGATTACTATCGCAGTGTAAATCCAGAAAATGATTTTGGGGGATAGGTCCTCATCTGAGGATTGTAAAGAGGCAATTCTGGAATAAATGATATCTGATGCAGCTGTCAAAAGTAAAGTAAGCTTGTAGTGACTGTGATCAAAGTTTGACCAACCATTTTAACAACTTGTTACAGGAAACACTAAGAATAAACCGAAATGAGAGAGATTTTTTCAATGGGTTTATTATTACTCCAACTATGCATGATGATCTTAAGGAACAACATGATAGTATTGAACCCGAGGAAGAACATCTTGATATCAAAGAAAAGTTACTACACCATTGTGAGGAAGAAAATGAGAGTATTGAACCTGAGGAGGAATATCATGACATTAAAGAAGAAGTACAAGATGATTTTGAGGAAACAAATGAAAGTTTCGAATTCGAGGAGGAACATCATGATATCAAAGAAGCATTACGAGATGTTTGTGATGAAGAGAATGAGAGTATTGAACCAGAGCAGAAACTACAAAGTGGTATGTCTCTTATATTGTTCAACTAGCTTCTGCCCGCGACTTCGTACGCGGATCTTGTTGCTTATGCCAGCGACAATGGGGTCGGCAAAATCGAAGATCTGAAAAGTCTGATACCCAACTCCAAGATCCCGGGTAAAAAATTCATGGGAGTTTGGCCAGTAGAATAAAAATTGTATTAATATATTAATCGTCATCGAAAATCAGTCCGTGAAATTAGTGATAGCTTTGACTTCCACATCAGGTGTTCCAAATCTTATATGCATCAATAGATAATGCTCATTAGGCTGAACAGCTCTTTCTAAGACGTCATTCCTATACAGGTTGAATTTTTCAACTGGGCGTTGAGTTGAACAAAAATAAGCATGATTTCAAAGAAGAAAAGGTTAACTTAAGTTTCGAATACAGTCCTCGCTTGAAGATTGATCAGTTTTTTTTCAATTATACGTTTTTCTTAAGTTTGCCGTATATGATTACTTCCCAGAATTGTTGAAAGGAGTCTTCAACATTTTTCGATATTCCTCATAGTTTCGAAGATAGCCATCCATGCCCAGTTGAAAAAAATCATGTTATAGTGTAGCTGGGCTCTTTTTTTTTCGTGGTAAATCATCAAATGAGTCCTCCCACCCTGGGCAGGGCGGGAGGGACTGTCAGACTTGTGCTGACTAAAATCCACGGTGTCCTTCAATAGCCCTTTATGTTCCGGGGTAACGGTGATGGTATAAGTCCCGCGACCCCGGCAGGCTTTAGCTCTCTGAGAGGGGGCCCCGTCATTATGCCGACGCTCTTTAAGGCGCGCGTGGAACACGACGCGCCGTCCATGGTCGGACGGCGAGTTGCCCTTTACTCGCCGCCCGCATGCCCGCTCCTACGGTGGCCGGAGATCGTCTTGTGACGTCCGACGCCGTGGGCGTCCACCACCGCGGGGTAGCTGGGCTCTTGGAGTTTCACATTAGGTGTTCTAGATCTTCAATTTTTATACGTCAACAGAGAGTGCTCATCACGCTGAACAACTCTTGCTAAGACGTCATTCCTGTATATGTTATAGTGTAGCTGGGCTCTTGGAGTTCCACATCAGGTGTTCCAGATCTTCAATTTTTATATGTCCACAGAGAGTGCTCATCAGGCCGAACAACTTTGCTGAGACGTTATTCCTGTATATGTTATAGTGTAGCTGGGCTCTTGGAGTTCCACATCAGGTGTTCCAGATCTTCAAACTAATTCTCTCAGCAGAAAATGATCATCACGTGGAACAATTTTTGCTATCGCACCAATTTGTATCTCTTATAGTTTAGCTGGTCTGTTGCGGTTTTGCGCCAGTTGTTCAAGTTTTCAAAATAAATTATAGCCTATGTTTTGACCAGACTGAATACCTATACAACAAAAAAAGAATCATTCATATCCGTCCAGTACTTTTTGAGTTTATCCCGGACATACATACAGACAAACAGACAAAAATTCTAAAAACTATATTTTTGGCTTCGGTATCGATTGTATATCACACCCCAAGTATTCTTTTAAAAAAATATTCAATGTACAGTTTTGACTTTCCTACTATTTTATTATATGTATAGATGTTATTTATTTCAATTTTATTTAGCTGATAGAGCAGACAGAATATAATAGAACATAGGTACTTTATTGTACACCAAAATTAATAAACAGCGTTTTTAAAATTGTATTTAATCCTAAAGGCGCTCCCTTACCGGGAGCATTCGCGTGTAATGTAACTTAGGTTTTTGCATCAAATTAAAAGTATTTGAGTTAGGCTATGAAATGATATCAACTATTTCTTAACGTTAAGTATTTTAGAAGTTATTCTCACTTGAACATAACCCTTCCGTTCAATCCCTTCCCATCGTTTCAGTGTAAATTATGAGTTGGCATTATTGACCACCATATAATAATCTCATCGAATCGCCTTGAAACTGAAATGATAGATTTTATGAGGAAGAGGACAGGATTCCTTCGCGAGCATGACTGCTTCGCAGAAGGAGGCGACCGCTTCCCACTCCGTGTCGCCCCGTAGCAATAATTCCAAGAAATTGTTTCATAAAATAAAAAACAAAATCGATTTAGCGGTAAAAAATGTTGTATTGTTAGATGAGTTTAAAAATCTTCATCATCAACAGCTTGATCCACTGGTAAACATTTGCCATTCCCAAGACTCGCCACCACACCCAGTTCTCTGGCTTCTGCATCCAGCCACTACCTGCCACCTTATCTGCCACGTCAACGGTCCATCTGGCCGAAATCCATCAAATTTTAAAGTGCATCTAAACTTGGCATTGGATTGGAATGATTTCTTGAAAAAAGCATTGAAATCCCACCAAAAATATCCCTGTTAAAGGCTAGGCCGGCTAAAACAATTACGATAGGAACTTTGCTCCCTTTTCAACAGGTATATTTTTGGGGGCATTTATATCTTCCAATTTATATTCCTTTACTAGATGACCGCAAACTTCGTACCGCCTCAGAAAAAAATAAAAATCAAAACCTTTTAAACCTTCCCTGGACATTCACAAATAATTCAAAACAAAAATCAGCCAAATCGGTCGAGCCGTTCTCGAGTTTTGGTGAGACTAACGAACAGCAATTGATTTTTATATAATAGATTAATTAATTACTTGCGACCCGCCCCGGCTTCGTACGGGAGCAATCTTTACTATATTATGCATGTTGAATACATACAGGGTGACTTTGAATAAATGCGACAAAATGAAATGGGAGCTTCAGTTACAGTAACATAGTCATTATAAACTGTTTTTTCAACAATCTAAATCGATAAAAAAAATTACGCGGTTTTCGTTTTCAAAAGGTCCATTGATGTTATTAGCTTTATTTAAGTACGAATCATCGGTATTCCAGCATTTAATATGCAAAATAAATGTAAGAAAAATTAAAGTATCAAAAAATCTCGTCCCACTCATCGCAGTGCTCAATAATCATAGAGCACTCATGTTATTAAACGTCGCCGTTCATAGCTTAACACTGACCAATTATTTTTAAATTTTACATTTGATATTTTATATGTTTTCTTGACAACACGTATTATTGTATATTTCAATTTGTCGCATCTATTCAATTTCACCCTGTATAAACCTTCCTCTTGTATCACATTATCTATTTAAAAAAAAACCCTCATCAAAATCTGTTGCGTACATTTAAAGATTTAAGCATACATAGGGAAAGACAGACGCGGAAAGGAACGTTGCTTTATACTATTATTATGCAGGGATATTCCTTTCTTACTCGTTTTATATTCACAGGTGTGGCTGCGAAGAAACCACAGCTATACGTACGACTAACAAGACTAGAAGATACAATGACATTCCAGCAAAAGAAAACTGAACAGACAGAGTTACTAATTATCCGGAACACCGAGAAACACAAGTCTGCAGCTCCTTCTAAATTCACAAAGCTTGTTACAAATTCTCAATCTATCAGTAATATTGTAAATAATACTAATACGGCTGATAATGACAGAAAAAAAACATATGAATGCGATGTGTGTCACAATAGTTTAACTAGCAAAGGTAATTTAATAAAACATATTCGTATCCACACTGGTGAAAAACCTTACAAATGTGAAATATGTCAGAAGAGTTTTAGTCAAAGAAATCATTTAAAAAAACATGTTTTTATACACACTGGTGAAAACCCTTACAAATGTGACGTATGTGCGAAGAGTTTTCGTCAAACTATTACTTTAACCGCTAGAACCCCAGCGGCTCAAAAACGTGCCGGTAAACAAGTATTACCGTTGAGCCCCAGCGGCACAAAAACGTGCCACCTCCGCCGGACCGATTTAAAACTGTATTTGTAGCTAAGATAAGTCTTAAAATCGTTTGCGAACGAATGTTCTCGACGGCAGATTATATTTTACAACCATAGACAAAGATAGAATCTAAAAATATTGTATGCAACATTAAAAAAAGAAGTGTGAAGTTGGTGCGAAAAGTTCGTGTTCGCGGCAACGGCGCGCGCCAGTGAATTCGTGATTTTAAGTGTTTTTTCTGTGATTTTGTCTGGTAAGTGGGTGGATATTCATTTATAAGTGTTTCTCGCACCTTTGTAGATTGTTTTTCGCATGAAATAATATCAAAAAACTTGTTTTATTGAGCTAACAAAATGTACACTGTTCCGGGTTCGTCGAACTCGCTATTGTTATTGTACGATTTTTTGAGATAATTCAACGAAATTTCATCTTTGTAATGGCAGAAGTAACGTAAAATCTATTGATAATTCATAATTACACGTAGTCCATGCATATTTCAATAATTTATTCATATTATGATGATAATTCTATTAGTAGGTAATGAAATCCATTTTGAATTTTGAACTGTCAAACGCATTTTGACGTTTAGCTCACAGCTAGTGCTTAGGGTCATGTCGATAAAAGTTATCGATGACATCGATTGTTTTTGTAAAATTGTCCGGATGACTATATAAAATGAAAGTTGTTTTTTCGTATTTTATAGTTTTATTTCGTTTAGTGTAGTTTGAATGTAGATGTTTTTTTTTATTATAATAATTTATTTGAGTTTTTTGTTTCGTTTTGTAAATTATGTGTACGGTATTCTAATAGATTTGAGATGGCTGCGAGGCGTAACTGGTCGTTGGACGCGAGGATGCCCCGGAGGACTTTGATTAGTTCCTCCGGGACACCGACTCCGAGGACACTTTTTTTTTCAGAAATATATTTTTTTGTCGTTTAGCAACCTGAATAGATAACATTTTATTCATAAGTACGTGGTACACAGTGATTGAATCGGGTGCGGGTTATTGTTTGTGTTTTTATGTACACGTTTTATATGGGGAAGGGTGAAGAACTAGAATTGCATGTGAATGTGAACCTCACATGAAAAACTCATCTAAACTTATAATTTTTTGTGGGGTGTTAGGTTTACAAATGTGTGTTTTTTCTTTTCAGTATGTTGAGCTATCTTCGGGTAACATACCCTTGTGTTATGTTTTTCTATTAGTAAATATTACCATCTTCTGAATTGTGAAAAAATATTTCAATGAAGTACAATGAACGGGTCTATTTTATGGCTTTGTTCTAAGAGTTTACAATCCGAGTTATTGTTTATTATCCAAGCAACTCTAACTGGTACCACGCAGTCAGCGATAAGATTATGAACGAGTCTTTGTTATAAAAAATGAACGTGAGCCCCGGGTCGTTCTCAAGTGTCGAAGCCGAAATGTTTACACACCCGTTTTTTTTGCCACGCTGCGCGGTCCTTCATTTTAGCCATCTGTTTGAAATGCTTGTAGAGTGAAAAAAATGTATGGGGCAGTGTGATCTTTCAACGGATTTTTGTAAATTAAGGTTTATTAATCAAAATACAATAAATACTTTGTATAATAATGTTAATTTTTTTTATTTCTATGTACTTTTGTACAAAAAACTGGGAAAATATTGCTTACACTGATTTCAACCTTGAATTAACAATATATTACAATGCAATATTCAACTAAAACATTTTAAATGTGATAGCTTATTTCATAACAATCCAGCAACATAAATTGCTTACGGCTCCGATGCTAAACAAAGGAGTTACAGATGTTTTATAAACAAAGGCCGATAGCGCATGACGTCACCCGAAAGGCGCGCGACACCGGCACTTGAGCGCCATTAATAGTGTTGACAATCGACCGGTACTAATAAAACAGTTTCAACAAAATAATTGTTTTTGACTTACATCAGGAATAACGCAAATCTATTTTTACCGATCCAGCCCGCTGCGCGCACAGCCCTCGCCGTTTGAAGTTGATGTATTTATTTCTGTACATTATTTTTACATTATAGAAACAACAAGGATATTGTAACTAGATTTTTTGTAACATATAAAAGGTTCTCTGTGGATGGTTTCTTGCGGATTTCATCTCCGTTTTGGATTGAGCTTCTTGTTCAATTGACATTCACACACAAATTCGAAGACATGTGACATCTGTCAATCCGCACTGGGCCCGCGTGGTGGATTATGGCCCACTCCCTCTCACAAGAGAGGAGGCCTGTGTCCCAGCAGTGGGAACGTTATAGGCTGATGATGATGTGGACTTTTTTTGTACAAATGGGAATACATAACTTTTTTAGATGGGTATTCGTCAAAGACTGCCTAACAACTCAAAAGTACCTGTAAATGATTGATTTGATATAAATTCATGATTGCTGTATTTATACATTTTAGTAGCATTCCTATGTAAATCTAGTAAAATCCTCCCGTCCGTTAATAAATCTCCAGGAGATTTCCGTCAAAAAACGCGCGTCTGGTGAAAATCTCCTGGAGATTTCGTGGATCGGGTCGGATTACATGCCAAATATTGGCCTTCTAGAGTATACCTTTCCTACTCTAACTTACACAGACTGTAGGTGAAAGAATAAGAAAAGGTTACAAGTTTAAGAAAAGCTAGCAGTTGTATTGGAAAGGCCGCTCGGTCTCACTAGTATTTCCGCAGTTCCCCGAGTATTTTGTCAATAAATAAATAAATATATATATATAATAGTATTATTATTTTACTAATATGCATGATAAATAAAGAAAAGTAATTATGTCACTCTAAATTGTTTTTTATTTTCCTTCCTGAACTCAGTCAAACTTATCGACACTAAAGTGGCGTGGTCCCAACCCTACGGAATGTTGGAATTTCATACATTTTTATGACCACTTGAGAAGATGATAATTTTGGTTTTTTCTATGAAAGATAACGTAAGTATGGGTAGAAATCAATAGACTACTTTGTTCTTGTTCATTTTCAAGTAACATTCAAATTCAAACGCCTAAATTACCTTGTGAAAAAAAGCCTACAAAAAAGTTATCAGATTTCTTCCCTAATCTTTGTTATTTCGATGTTTTACAATTATAGTGGCATATTTCAACGATTTATTGTTACTTATGAGTCGATGAATATATAAGTAGTATTCTAAAAACATTTACAAAGAGCATCTGTTTGTTATAACTCCGATGATCGTTTACAAAGTAGTGTGTCGAACAATGCAAATTCATGAAAAATGCGCCGCGCGCTATGAAGTTCGAGTTTGATTATTGCAGAAATCGGATACAGAACTCGTAAAATAACATTATCTTTAGATTACCAGTCTATTCATGAGTCAGTTCCCAAAATTTCGTGTAAATTGAACACACAGTTTAGTCAGAAATCAACATAATACAACAACATAACTGTATTCGCCAAGTACTCCGATTACGATAGGAATTGTTTATGTTTCGAAGTCTTATCGGAATATTGTTTATATTGTACTTCGTAGCGACATTATTCAACGACTCAACGCTTTTTGCCGTGTGTGAATAGAATAAACACAAGCGAAGCAATAAGAGTTTTTATGAGTGGTGTCAAATTTCGCTGACGATAAGAGACCGCCCGCGGGGCGCGACGGAAGAATGACGTAATAAAATGGCGGTCCTTGAGAGGTTAAAAAGACATGTTCTTGTACACACTGGTGAAAAACCATACAAATGTGACATATGTCAGAAGAGTTTTAGTCTAATAGGTACTTTTAAAAACCATGTTTTTAAACACACTGGTAAAAACCTTACCAATGTGACATTCT